>CALYDF020007836.1:0-12196 GCA_944474145.2 Dicrocoelium dendriticum | reverse complement strand
AACCATAACTTAACCTGCATAGCAGAGAATAAACGTGTAGTAGTCATAGCACAGGAAATTACGCAAGAAAAGCAACACAAATATATAAGTTTTTCCTTGGCTTGCGCAAGCAAGAATAAGTCCTTCGGGCCTTTGTTGTTAGCCCGTGTTTCTCTCCAAATCTCTATAGCCACTTATCGCCACGAGTGTTCTTGTCATTAAATCTTGCGCGTCATGCGGACAAGCAACAGGAACTGCTTCTGGAACAATTAACTAAAGTTGTTGTTACGAGTTTCATATTGCGCCGTACTGATGTACAGCCAGTGAAATGGCTGGGTGATTGATTGAATCAGGTTGATTGCCGGTGTAGGGAGCATTAGTTTTTTGCGTTACCCATGCGACTGATACGGACGTCTAAGAATGGAAAATAGCTTTTCGGTTCCACTCCACAGAAGTTGTCAAGATCGTTGTGAAGCGTTTTCAAGCTGCTCGATCTTTGCACAATCTATTCCTCTCACGAATGTACGGAAATCTATTATTCACATAGAACCTACGGTACGTCTTTTTGGCTTTGCTATAGATTTAACTCTTTCTAGCAAGAGCAAAAGCAGTTAGTGAGTACAGGGTCTCGTTTGCCAACAAGAGCAACACCATCAATGTAACCGTACGATGTACCTAAAATGTTTAATACACCACAGCAATCGAGTGGAATAGATAAGGAATAGCAGGCTTGTTTGAATGGTTCACGTGTTCAACCGAACATCGGAGGCAGCAGGAATTTAGTCAGCATATACTTAATCGGATAGTTTGGTATTACCCTATACAGTGGTATTTGATAGACTCACCAGGAATATATGCATTTGTCAATATTTGCTTTGGCGAAATAATGTTCACTATCCCGCGAATCAATTACGCTGCGCTGCATTCATCATTGATGGATTCTTTGTACGTGGATTTGTGCGCTTTTTCATTTTCATTACCCCATATAGCCGCGGAGTATTGCCGATACCCGGCATAAAATACTGATGATTTAGGCTGGTTACAACATTCGTTAGTTTCCACACCTTATTGAGCATTTTAAATCTACCTGAGTAGTTCAGATTTAAATTGGGATCCTAAGCAAACTTGGCCTTATGCAAGAGAAACACTGCAGTGTTGTTACTAGGTCTTGTAAAAATACTTATTTAGTAGGCGGTTTATCTGCCGCCTGAAGGTGCCGGAGTTTAAGTGCTCCTTGTTCACTCCCCTGTGCAGACATTTCTTGGTCAATATCAGTTATATTCTTTTTAAATCCAATACCGTATTTACGACTGGATGCTTTAAGCTCCTACAACCGAATAAGTTCCACAAAAAGGCTTCAACCTTCTAGGGAATCATCGTAACCAAGTCCATAAAAACTGCTACTAATTGCCACTTATCAAAATGTATGTCGGATGTATTTACCATCTACATAACAGGAGAAAGAAGGATTGGGTCATTCCTTTGGTTAGCCTTTGGTGTAAATTCTAATCATATATAATGTTCTCGCATTTGTACGGTATAGAGTAAATTTACAAAATACGTTCCTAAGAAAAACTTAAGTTAAAAAGCGAAAATCGTTCACATCTTAGCCGTCCAGTGTGGTTAGTGCGTCAAGAAGAACAATATTAATAGACAGCCTATGTTCCATATGTATTCAAACACAGGACTAAATGCCTATAATAAGGCTGACTATTTCTTGATGGTATGACAGTATATACACATTCGATACGTGCATTATTAGGCCATATTCAGCATCGAACACAGTGATCTAGTTGCTACTGAATGCTAGTATTTTACCAAATACCAACGAGGCTATTCCCTGTCCGTGTGCCACAAATCTAAAACACCAACATTCTCTGGTTGGACATCTGCTTTTGGCAATACACTAAACGATTTAAAGCTATATTATTCTATCAGCCGAAACTCTTTCTATCCCACCGAAACATGTATGATATATCCAATCATTAATGCTAATTCCCTCATTTCAGACAATAATACAACGGCAGGTCTGTTAACTTGCAACGTTTTAGCATGTAAAATGCTAGACGCTATGGCACTCAGCAATGAAAGATGCTGTGATAAATGGGCATTTAACAATATTCTCCGCATCTCCGCAAGAGCGTTCGTAGACTAGCCTTACGACTTATGTACTTCGAATGCTGATAAGCACTTTTTGGTTCTTGCGACCAACACCGGACACTCCATTCCTTCTTCCTGTGATTTCTGGGCGTGCTTTCAAACAGCTGGAAAATGCTCTCTATGTGTGCAACATAAATATGCTACAATATCGCCGACAGAGAAATGGCGGAAAAACTAACAAAGCGGTTGCACCGGAGAGATGGCCGATTAGCAAGTGCCCAAATAAGTTTATGCGATAGTAACAGAAAATAGCGAAAGCGTTTATAAATTAATTGCTTTCAACAAGCCCATTTATGCGAGTCATCCAGAACACTCCTGTAATTTGCATTTAATAATGTTTATACTATTGGAACTAATGCTGAAATTCGTGGCATCTTTGCTTAACAAGAATTGAGGTGGCAATGTTAACATAAAATCCGTGAAAGTCCATATGTATGTGGCTGTTAAATTACTCGGTGTTGATCACTATACAATGTAATATTCTTTACATCCGTCACAGTCCAAGTATTTGCTGTTAGAGCCGGTTGACCAAAATTTCATAAACATTTGCTGAACGCTGACGTTTCCAGATTAATAGTTTGGGAATTTAAGGAATTAATAAGCTCATGTATTTCGATGCATCCAGTGCAAAGACAACAAGGACAAACAAGACTGACTAATGTTTGTATAGAAATCAATATTTGTATACACACTGCTGAGTTAAAGTAAACAAAACAGAAATCAGACTTTGTCATCCATGCGATAAGGAGATATTCAAGAAGCAAACATATCTACTAAATATCCATTTGCATTCGATTTAAAGTTCCATTTGACAAACTGGGTGTCAGTGATTAGCCTGAGGAAGCAGCTGCTTAAATACACTAATACAAGTACAGTTTTCGTTACAGAATAACATAGCTGACTAAGTTGGAAACCAACCTAAGTCTATTTTTTGGTGGAATACATGTCGCTGCAACCAATGCTCAAATGCTCAGTACGTTCGCACAACCGGATGAAACTGGACTACAACACATAAGCAACAATGATATAGAGGTAGTTCTCTTGGCTCTACGTGCCAAGTCTCCAGATTATTTATTGTCTGGCTGCAAACCATCAAAGCTACGGTGCACAACTAAAACAGTGGTTTCACAACACGTATTCAAGGTTACAGAACCTTTTGAAGTAGGTTTCGCGGTGATTTCTCTAAACGTTGTATCTGTGTAACATGCCAAACAGTAGCTTTCACAAAAGTAAAATATAAAATGACACGCCGTATGGCGGAAGTGCATATGATAAGCATATCTTTTGCTCCCCGGAATGCCGCGATTAAATAGTTTGAAGTCACTGAGTTTCGTGGAGGTAAGTGATACGTACAGGCTACCGATTTTGCTATGCAATTGGCGACTTCAGAGAAGATCATTGCAATAGTACTGTATCTCCCCAATGAAGTCACGTTCCTTAGATAATGTATGTAAATTGTTCAGTCCCTGGTTTTAGAGGTAATGGTATCCAAGAGGGACTGTGAACAAATCTGCGCTCGTCCAGTTTATATGCTACCGCTGTTAGCACGAACCGGTCCATCGTACAATAAAAATTACTCTTTTGTAACTAATGGTATTTTGATCCTTTGCTTAATGGTGAAATCACAAAATCATCATTAAGAGCGCAAAAACCTGAGGCACTTACTTTCATTATATGCTTTAAGAATACTAAGGAAGGGCGATATCTTTACAATTTGGACTTCAACGGGCCTCAATTGCCTAAATAGAGGCTAACTATTTGAGGAAATTGCACTCTGAAATTGCTGTTATTAGAGAATTGTACCGATATCTCATAACACTAGGACGTCAGTAATATATATTGAAATCGCCAGCCATAATACGACCAGCCAATTAATCTAATGAGTGCAAAATTCCTAACTTGATTTCAGACCCTGCCTTAGTTTTAAACGATTCTATTTAACTGCTTTCAAGTGACAGGTTGGCGGTACATAATTGACGTTTGCATGAACCAACCTGCTTTTACAATATGATACAACAAATTTTCAATTTTCCTATAGTAATTTTTCGGTATCGTGTTATTTCATAAAATGCAGGAATTTTAAATATATTCCTTAGATTTCATAATCCTAATATAATAATAGGTATAATTCTCATCAAATTATTAATTCTGTTCCTAATTTGCACAGATTTTAGATGTGCAGGTTATCTTCTGCCCTTGTTGGACAATATAAAACTATGTTCTTATATTCCCTTCAATGTATTTTCTTCAAGGTAACTGCTGCAAGTGTTTGTGCTTTATGCTAAGGTACGAGGTACTTTTGTAGTCAAGGTATTTTGCAAACACTAAAGAGGGATTACATAACTTAATATTGTTGTGTTGCACTCAGTAAATGCTGTCTGGCCCTTCATTTAGTAGCTTGTCAAGTAATCCTCCTCACGAGCAAATTGACATTATGATGTCCTGGTTGAACTAACCTCCCAGCTTACTGTGAAATGATTGCAGTCTCACACCATCTGACTGTGATTGGGAGCCGAGTTCACAAGGAAGCATATCGAGTTAAACAGAATGTGAACCGCAAATGTTTGTTGCCCTGTTGTATAACCATGATATACTCCTTGTTACCTATGTCCCGGGGGGAAGATTAGGTAGATTGCAATATGCATTACCATGAATCCCATTGTACAATACCATCCCGCTGTACTTTAGCCTTCGCAGCCAAAGCGGATTAAAATCTATTTATTGTTACAGCTCTCGATAATACTTAGTAGAATATTTGTTTAGTTGTTGTTTAGCTCTTGGCCGTTGAATGTAATCTATGCTATTCTGTCAGATTGACTCACGTTTCCACGGATTATACTTCAATACTTCAGGATGGGACGAGTGGGGATTTTAAAAATTTCAACACTGCCTGAGGTTGTATAAACCTTATGAGGTATATTAGCCACGGACTTCCTGACTCATACTACCTGATACACAAACCGCTTAGGAAAGTCGCGCATAAACTGTTTTACACAAATGCATTCGGTGTTAATTGTGAGAGACGCCTCGGGTATCCAACACCGTGAGAAGTGATGCTTAACATTGTGCTGAGAAATTCAATAGACACTTGATACACTGTGTCTCAAGTGAAAGAATGCCATCTTGGATGAATAGTAGTAAATTCTGTAGGTCAATTCATTGGAAATTATTGAAAACGTGTTAACAAATATTGCAAGGGAACACCTGAGACGATGACGACGAGGATGCGGAGAGAAAGATGTGCTGGGTGCATTGGATGCACAACGTTCCCGAAGTGACTATTCCACCGGATGTGCGTTATTCCGATATCATTGTGCCACCGTGGATACGGTGCGTTGTGAACATCTGATTGAAATGCCTGTTGCTGGAGAAGAAACCTGTTCTCTGTATCGGCCCCACCAGGACGGGAAAAACGATGACAATTATGCACAAGCTCACACGTAACATGCCAAAAGAATACTTACCAGAATGCCTTGTCTTCAGTGCGAAAACCACCGCACGCCAGACTCAAGAGCTGATCGACAGCAAGCTGGACAAACGGCGAAAGCAAGTGTACGGATCGCCGATGGGCCGGTTTCTGGTGTTTTTCATTGATGATCTGAACATGCCTGCTCTTGATGTTTTCGGCGCTCAGCCCCCAATCGAGCTGATTCGTCAGTGGATGAACTTCGGCGGATGGTACGACTAGAAGAACATCGGAGAGTTCCGCAAGCTTGTTGATGTGAACTTTATCGGTGCCATGGGTCCACCTGGTGGTGGACGCAACCCGGTTACGCCGCGCCTAACGAGGCACATTAACTTTTTGGCTTCCAATGAACTGGATGAACAAAGTATGCGAACCATCTTCGGTGTGGTGCTCAAATCATGGCTGTCTCGATCAGGCTCAGACAAACCTGCCGCAAAGCTCCAGCAGCACGCGAATGCTCTTGTACACGCTTCCATCCAAGTATACACAACGATTCCATCGCAACTTCTACCAACCCCGGCCAAGAGTCACTACACCTTTAACATGCGAGACCTGTCAAAAGTGTTCCAAGGCATGCTAATGGTAGAACCTGGCAGTTTGACTGGTAGTCTGGAGCAGCTGCTTCGTTTGTGGTTCCATGAGTCGTCTCGAGTGTTCCAAGATCGCCTTGTCAACGAGGCGGACCGTGGCTGGTTCCGTGATTTGATCAGCACCAAATCCAAGGAGGCATTCCAACAAACCATAACTGATTACGTTAAGTCTGAACCACTGCTGTACGGTGATTTCTTAACCGCTGCTGCAAGTGATGTGTGGAAATACATCGAAATGACAGATCACTCGCAGGTGCTGCAAGTGATGGAAGAAAATCTGGAAGATAACAACCAAGTCAACACGGCCAAAATTAATCTGGTTCTCTTCATGTACGCGGTGGAACACATTTGTCGCATCGCGCGTATCATTCGACAACCTCAGGGCAAAGCTCTTCTGTTGGGCATGAGCGGCAGTGGTCGTCAGAGCCTGACTCGATTGGCAGCACACATGGCCGAGTACGAGTGCTTTCAGATCGAATTGTCCAAAACCTATGGGTTCACAGCGTGGCGCGAAGTTTTGAAGAAGATTATGCTCACTGCTGGTATAGATGACAATCCAGTGATCTTCTTATTCTCGGATACTCAGATCAAATCGGAATCATTCCTGGAAGACATCAACAACATCCTGAATGCTGGTGATGTGCCCAATATTTACAGTCTCGACGACCTTAACAAAATCTATGACGCCATGAAGTTAATAATCAGTGAGCGAGGATTACAACCAACAAAATCCAATCTATTCAACTGTTACACTAAGAGAGTTCGTGACAATCTCCACACCGTAATCAGCATGAGCCCGCTTGGTGAGTTATTCCGTGCTCGTCTGCGACAATTCCCCGCGCTAGTCAATTGCTGCACAATCGACTGGTTTAGTGAATGGCCTTCAGAGGCACTGGAGTCTGTTGCACTCCGTAAACTGCGCCAAATGACCGATTTGGATGTGCATGAAAGTGTGCTTGAAGCGTTGGTGAAGACGTGCATCGATCTGCATCAATCTGTGATGCACCAACCGAACTTATGAAACAAGAGTTGAACCGACACAATTACGTCACTCCGACCAGTTTCTTAGAATTGTTAGGCGTGTTTTCCAAAATCTACCGAATGAAGAAGCAAGAAGTGATCGCCGCTCGAAACAGAACGAAGACCGGTTTGGACAAACTTCTTTCCACCGAGGAAGTGGTCTCAAAGTTGCATGAAGAGCTGGAGTTGATTAAACCAGTGCTGGAGAAAGCTGTGGAAGAATCCAAAGTGACCATGGAAGAGATAGTGCGTGATTCCAAGATTGCCGAAGAGACACAGAAAGTGATGTTGCTTGAGGAGCAACAAGCAACGAAGAAAGCCAAATAATGCGAAATAATACGTGATGATGCTCAACGCGATCTGGATGAAGCGATGCCCGCTTTGTAAGAATCTCCAGAGGCCTTGAAGGCATTGAATAAAAACGATATCACGGAGGTACGTGCCATGATGTGACCACCGGAAGGTGTGCGTCTCGTCATTGAGACAGTTTGTATCATGAAAGATGTGAAACCAAAGAAAGTGGCTGGCGATAAGCCGGGTGTCAAGATTGACGATTACTGGGAACCAGGAAAAACACTGCTCCAAGATCCAGGCACATTTTTAGACTCGTTACTCAAATTCGACAGAGATAACATTCCGGACAGCATAATTAGCAAAATTAAACCCTATATTGATTCTGAAAGCTTTACACCAGCGGAGATTTCAAAAGTCAGTAAGGCCTGTACAAGTATATGTCTTTGGGTCCGCGCTATGTACAAATACCATCATGTTTCGAAGAATGTGGCTCCCAAACGTCAGGCTCTGCATGCCTCCGAGCTGGAGCTCGAAGAGACGGAGAAAATATTGCAGGAAGCCCGAAATCGCCTGGTGGCTTGCGAAGAGCGTATTGCCAGTCTACAAAGCAAATACGATGAATGTATTCGCCGTCAGCGTGAGTTGGAGGAAAAGAGTCAGTTGTGCGAAGCCCGACTGGTTCGTGCGGACAAGTTAATTGGGGGACTAGGCAGTGAAAAACTGCGATGGCAAGAAGCGGTGGTCAAGTTTGATCATTTACTGCAAAATCTTGTGGGAAATGCGTTGTGCTCAGCCGGTACTGTGGCTTACCTCGGACCGTTCCCCGGCAAATATCGCGTACAAATGTCTCGTGAATGGGTTTCAATGCTGCAAGGCAACGGGGTACCACATACAACCGACCCAGCTCCAAACTAGGTTCAGAACGCTATGTTTGGTAACCAAACTGATGTCGTTAATATGAAGAAGAGAAAGAAATAGACCGACCACACTGTCTTGTACATCCACGCTGGTAATTGTAATGTGACTATTTGAGAGTGACCGTTCATTTATGAATATAACCAACAGAGTCGGGTGTCCTGGACTCCAATGAAAGCAATGTTTATCAGTACCCGTCCGTGAGGCACCCAAACAGGAGCTGTCTGCAAATCAGTAATATAATTGACATCGTACTTTTGATTCATTTTATTCTGATATGTGATTCAAATCATAAAACTAGAAGATTGTGCACGATTGCTTGTATAGCAAAAGCAAGACTTGTCTGTCAACTGCAGTGAGTTGATGAAATTCATCACAACATTTTTAAACCATTTTTCGGTTAATCTGAAGAATGGAGGGGTGTGACAGATGGACCTGTGGCTCCCAATCTTCCGTTTTAAGCAGCCTTTGTTTCAAAGCATGATAAACAAAGTTTTCCCTTTATCTATAAAGCGGGTTGCTCAAAGTGAGTTAGTAAAATAATGCAAAAGGAGCGATGACATATCTGGCTGTCCCAATTTTATGGTGGAGGCGGGTGAATTCATCAGCTTCCATATTGGAGGGCGGTCTAATAAAATTAATTGCATAGTAGATATTGCGAAGATACAAAGCATTTCTAGACTGAACCTTAGTCATTTATGTAACAGCGTCTTTATACGGTCAGTTTTCAGGTTAATGGATGGTGGGAAATAACGCGCTAACTGATTCACAGATGACGACTGGGTCTTGGAATGAGTGGCTTTTCTTGTCTGTCAATGCAGTGCTCAATGAAAAGCAGTGTTTGGTCCTTCGATTGAGACTTTTGACGAGCTCTTTTGCTTTAGTAGTGGGTTGATTTTGGACTAACGTTGTGTGATTGGATTGAGACACGGGTTTGGGGTCTGCCATCCTTACTTGATAAGAGGAAATAACATGGAAATGCGATTTGCTTTTGCAGTGTTTTGGTCGGTCGACACCTAATTTTCTACCTTTTTTCTTTAGAATTCATTCCTAATCCTGTTTCTTCATTCTGCGTTCTCCGCATCCAATGCGTCGGCTTGAGTTCAGCGATGAATCGGTGCATTTGCAGGATAATTTCACACTTGCCTGCTTGTTTGTGGCGTGAGACCATTTTTCTAAATTTCTGAATGAGTAAACGTTCGGTAGTAACTTTTTGGTCATAACTGATGCGCTTTAATTGTGGAGCTCAGGGAGCTAAAGCTTACTGATCCTAATTATATAGGTGCTCCGTTTATCACAGTCAACCTTTCTAACCTGCTATATTCGTGGCCGTTTAACATTCGGTATGTGCAATATTAGCTCGTGTTTAGAGCACAACCGATTTGTTTTCATCAATTTTTATGATTAATGTGCTCTCGTTGGTTTTCATTTTGTGCAAAACATTTGGTTCTCAAATGGTTTAAATCAGCTTTATTGAACTTCTCTCATGTCATTTATTTCAGTAACCTGCGACATATGGTAATTCATTTCCTCGAATTTACCTTTATCTTGGATTTTTACGATATTTGACTTTCTTTACCCACAGGCGTAATCTGATTTAAAAAATATCAATAGGCACGCTCAGATAAAGTTTATGTGGGTGAATCCGATTCCGACGAGTGTTAATGTATGCGTGCATTTAAACAAGATGTGGCACATTACTCATGCTCACACGCGTTTATTACATACTTCATACTTTTGGCTCCTATCTACAGATTAATCTACAAAAGCAAATGTGATGTGAATGTTGAATTGTTCCTTGTTTCGCATTATGCGCATTTGTAATTGTACGTGCCCACGAGAGGACTTACAATGCCGGAGCAACAAGAGGTGGCGTGAGTAATTACTGGTTAATCCGTGGCATTGAATGCAAAATTTGTGATAACAAAGGATAGATACAACTTTTCTCCAAGTATCGAAGCAGAGGAGTTGAATTCGACTGAAGCTTGTTTCAATCTAAGCCGACGGATTAAATAACCAAAACAGTTTTTAACTTAATTTGAGCGTTCTGTCACAACACAAGCTGACGTTGCATGCTCGTTTGTGTCAGTTTTCCAGATACAGTGCCCACAGTGGAGAGGTTTTAGGCTATGTTAAATCCCTAAACTGTGACGATGCGAAAGAGACGTAGATTATAAATTCTGTCACATTTGCTTTAGTCTGCAGAATGAAAAGTAATCAAACCTGCGCTATTAGAGTAAAATTTGACAGAAGTAAGCGAGGGCAGATAATACCAGTAACATTAATATGGGGTCTCCGTGTAGTTAAAATCCTTTCCTTGAATAGTAATGCCAGACAGTGTATGAGGTCGTTTCTTGCTGAAGCCGAGTTATCCCCACTTTTGCCGGATTCTTATAGAGCGAGGCGGTATTATGTTACGCGTTGCATGTGTATACTATTATTAAATCTAGAGTAGTCTAAAACGGACTAGCTTGCGAATGATCGCAGACGGAGTATTTGCACCTGGATGTTGCGGATTTATTATATCTCCCCCGATGCAACAAAATTACTATGCGAATTATGTTTTGTCTTAGACATATTTCTGTTCTTCTTAGCCAGAATCCGCATATATACTCTTTGGTACAATAGAAATCCGGCTAGCTATTGCAGAATCATCTTTCCGAAATTGCATCAGTGATTCTGAACTCAGGTGCGACAAATGTAGTGAATTAATATTTAACTGGTTTGCCAAACTTTTATGAGAAAGCCATGCTCTGTTGTCATACGCCTCCATAATTGGATACCGAAATTTATCACTGGCAATGCAGTAATCGCCCAGTTTGCGAATCCGACGATGTACGGCTAACGCCATGCACAAGAAAAACAGAAAGGAAATGACCTTTGAAAGGTTAAGTATATGCCGCAACACCGCCAAAACATGATATAAAAGCGTTGGATACTGGCAATGTACGTTGGTCCTATATTGACCATTGTCTTCGGGAAAACCGGGCCGTTAAAATTAATAGTTCAACACGGATCCAACCAACAAGTACAGAATCGTAAAATGCCAGAATTGCGAGGAATATTCCATTATCAATATCAATCCATTAGTTACTGAAATAATGGTTCTATCTAAAAATTCAAATAAAATGAGGACACTCAAAATGCTGATACGACGGCTGTGCCGTATAGCAAGTGCCAGATATGGTCTTGTGGCCTCCTGTTCGGTCTTATTTATCTGCGGCTGGATCACCTAAGCTGAGCTGCGACTGCATACAATTTATCCTATTTACCACACTGTCATCCTAAATACTTTCATAAGTTACTTAAAATGGTCAAATACATGTCGAAGGTTTTTTAAAATGCATGGAATCGTCCAGGGAATTTCTCGTTTCGTATGTTTCTATAAATTGTTTATATGTTTTATCTTTCAATCTACGACATATCGGTCGTACAGAAAAGTCACATATTTATTCAGTACGGTTCAAATTCACAGCTTCTTGGTTCTTGCGTTGCTATCACCATAAATGTTTCCTAACCAGCACGTTACGTTTACTTTCTGATGCATCAAAAATCCCTGGCATGATGGACATTTGCTTTCACGATCAACATGTGCATAAATCAAAAAACATTTCATTCATTATAACCATATATTTCTGGGTTACGCTTTTTAATCTGCTAGTTTAAAAATCAGACATAGTGCCTGCCCGCATGCATAAAATATATTCTTGCCTAATTTGATCTGTCAAGCTATTTGGAAAAAATAATTATACATATAAATTTAATGGATGAA
>CALYDF020007835.1:0-12185 GCA_944474145.2 Dicrocoelium dendriticum | reverse complement strand
TTTAACACGGAAAAGTGCAAAACCGTGCACGTTCACCACAAGCCCATGTACGCATAAAGCTTGGAGACCATATGCTGAAAACCGCCTCATCCGAGCGAGACATTGGGTGGTGATGCATTGCGACCTAGGTTATTCAGCGCAGTCCTTGAAGGCATCCAAAACCGTAAACAAACCTGTCGTTCTGTTACGGAGGGCGTTCGTGAGTTTGATCCCTCTATCTTCTCCCAAATGCTCAATGAATATGTGAGGCCCCATGTAGATTATGCGATGCTTGTGTGGCAATCCTGGCTAAAAAGCGATCTGGCTGCACTGGAGACCGCGCTGGGAAGGGAAGCGAAACTGTGAGATTGTTCCTGCTGCCGTACCATATGCGACTGAAAATTTTAGGAGTGTACAGCGGATTTCATCATCGTCTAGGAGGTGACCTCATCTTGGCGTCCTAGATCTAGTAAAACCCCAAGCACGAATGCCACCGCCCCGCGAAACTTAGCCGCAACACGGAATTGAGTAATCATAAGCTGCAAATGACCACCCAATACCGTCGGCTTGAGTGCCACCGAAATTATGTTTCCATTTAAGTTTGTTAATCGGGGTACACGCTTTCGACCTATGTCATTGCTGCGCCACGTTACCCATTAAAAGATAGACATTACCTGATATGATTTCTGTTCATTGAGTGACGGAAAGACGCAGACAAACATGGTGCCCACCAACCCTCGCACGAAATCGGGATAGACGAATATGTCTATGTGTTAAAGTGGATAATATAGTGAGGCTACAGATACGTTTTTCACTTTTGTGCAACATGTTTTGTACTAACATTATTCCACAAACCATCCCAAGAGAATTGTCAAGCCTCAGCTTTTCGTATGCATGTTATTCCATTGTTCTATTGTATTCAAAATGATCTTATATTTATGGATTCTAAATACTGTCTCTCACACTCACTGTTAGCAAATACATTCCTATGTTACGTATGTCCCATGCCATCTGCAGAATATAAACATCACCAAGAACTGCTCACCAGTTTGCTGGATTTGGGTACGTTTTATAGGGTTAAACAATGCATTCATCAGATATAAATGGCTAAGCGACCTACCGATTGTAGATTCTGAACTCAATGAAGTTAGAAACGATACCTGGCACATTCTAACTACCTCAGAATAATAGTTTATTAGCATTGATATGCGGCGATTAGATAGAACGGTTCTTGAGTGTCCACATACACTTCGTAGAACATTTCATGAGACAGTACATAAATACATTTTATCTCGAGCTTGGTTAAGGACTTGCTATTGATCTGTCGCAGTTGCGCAATACGATAAGTAATAGTTGCTAGCAAAATTATAATGCACCTTGTGTGTGTGTTGATTCCAGTGGGATACTGATCGGCTTAAGGTTATACTATCAAGATGGGAAAGGAATAATATCTAACGGCGTATTCCGAAATAACAAACTATCATAAGGAGTTATGGGTTTTTAAAAAGGGAAGCTCATGGTCACTGAAAGTGAGCATTATGCCAGCTATGTATAACTCAGTGGTGGAAGTGAATAAAGTCTTTGAGTATAATTGTAATATGATGCAATTAAACGAGGAACTTAGGGGATCATCTACACTCGTCCGTTACATTTATTCCTTAGTTGTCGACCGTGAAATACTCACAACCTGGAAATGACAACAACAACCCATTGAAATTGTTCAGACCTCTAGAACGGCATTGAAAAATTATCGCAAATCTCTCTGTAACGTTCGACCATCTCTTTGTAGTCTTAACTCGGACAGGCCATAATATTCCCTCGTCATGTGACATGCCTGATATGGCGTGTCTAGATGAATTCGAGAATAAACTACTTAGTTATATACATGTCAGTCTTCCCTGACGAACAATGGAACAATGGTTTATTACGGGTAAAAGAGCATGGCTTAACAAGTCCCGTGGGATGGAAATTATTGCGAAAATCAATTGCATAATAAAGTGAAAAGCGTTATGGTGGACTCACCATAGACTTGTGTGGAATAGCGGAGATGTTCGCGTGTTATACGTATAAATCCATCAATGCATTGGTTAGGCGTTTGGCAAGAAACCACTAAACCACTTAGTTATATACATGTCAGTCTTCCTTGACGAAGTCCACTTAATGCAACGCGATTTGGTCGACATGTCATTGCAGTGGTCATTTGTAACCCTTGTGAATGATGATTTTGTTCTTTACCTTCACTATATTATAATTGGTGCTGGCTGTTCCCGAATGAACCACACTTAGGTGTTGAACTGTTTGATTCAACTGGAAAACAGCCTGTCGGCAAATAAGAGATTTATTTGTTACTCATCGCATAATTATTTCTTGAAGACTTTCAGATGTGTGATTGCGACTTGTGTGAGGTTGGGTGCAAAATACCTACACGAAGCGACGTGATACAACTTTGTTGCAAAGGTTTACGAGGCATTTAAATGTCCTAGGATTTCTGAACGCTGAATCCGTTCAGAAGTGAATACCACTTACTATGGTTAGGTGTTTGCAAGTGGTCATACGGATGATTCACTATCACACTGCTCAGAGTTCCTCGGTGCTAAGCAACTGGGTCAACAATTGATCACTACTTTGCCACCGGGAAACCAATGATTGTATTGTGAACAGGATACTACTTGATTGTAGCAGTAACGATATCACTAATAGATTGCTCATGTACACAACCCGTACTAGTAAAATCGTTTTAGTACCAGATGCTTATAAATATTTTGTCAAGACAGAGAGAAGACATAAGTTGCGGTAGAATCAACCTTTCGATTGATTTCATCAGTCGCAAACACAATACAAGCGGAAACACATACACAGTTTTATACGTGATAAAAGGAGCAGCACTAATCAAGACGTCACAGTTAAGACGAAGGAAATCTAATTGATGGTCTCAAGAGATTCTGTGCATATGGCACAGGTTGGTGGTCTTTAAATAAAAACGCCTCGCTAATTGCCAATAGCATCGGGTTATTGTTGCGCAATAACACTTTGAACGCTGTGTTTGGGTTCCTGCGATTGCGAGTTATTATCAAATGCTTGCTAATAGACGTTAAGGGCCTCCGAGTAATCAACAGATCCGGTCGGTTATGTTTCTTTATCACTTGCCTCAACCACTTACGTCTGAGCTAACTGAACGCTAGGGCAACTGCAGGTGAATTGACAAACAACTTAAAAGGCCGAACTGCCTGATGAGATGTGCTGATGGTTCGGAAAAACAGGGCTTCGCGTGGTATGTACGAGTCGCTAATGAGCGGACGTGTCTACGCACGTTAGGGCAGACCGGACTTGTGTCCGATCTTTAAAGGCGTTTAATTTATAAAACTACTGAACTTAAATTGTTTAGCTAGCTTGATAAAATAGGAAACGTTCCCTAAATAAGAGAACTTCCATAGTTAGCTCAAAAATAATTTGCGGTGTGCATGAACACACTAATAGTGCAAGGATTTTCCATAAGTGTTAAAGAGTACAACACAAAAGCGGTTGTTGATAAACCAAATAGTGTGGTGTGGCTGTTTCAAAATCATTAAACCTACGCTCCGAAGCGTTTATACTGGTAAATATGCAAGTGCTGGCCACGTTTACATAATGATCGGTCGATATTGCGTCATAACAATTGATACTGTTTGATAGGTGACTGTTTGTGGCAGTAGTTCCCGGCCCTAGTATCTTACTTTGTTCTATAGCCGTTTGGTTCTTTTGGGATCAGCGTCTTTTGTTCATTCTTCTGGGAAAATGGTGGGTTGGATGCAGCGATAGAGATTCGCAAATCCGGCGACTACAAGGCCGATAAGAAAGTAGTATTTTAATAAATGGTTGACTAGCTTTTATGAAACAAGCACAAATGGTTGCCCTATTTTTCCCGTTTATCCTCTTACTTTGTGTGGATGGATGATTTCCCTTGTTTCGCAGATTAAGCTATCTTTGTGCCTTCAGCCATAATTCCCAAATATTGGTACCGAAACGCCGCTCATATGCTTGCTAGCTCATGTACAGCCATAATCACGCATTTTTCTCGTAAGAAGCCTGTGAGAAACTGATCCGCGAAGACAGAAGTTAATGAAGTGATTCTGCACGAATCGCAAACTCCTGTACAGGCACGTTAACGGCCTTCGAAAGGTGAAGCGGGGAGTTCCAGCACTAGTCACGGCTGATGGGTACAAGCGATCAGCAATGGAAACAGCTGGTCTCCTACAGCTTCATTACTCCCGAACTTTCCAGGAGGTAACGAGCACAAAATTCTCCTCATTTCTACTACTCCACCATCTGGTTTAGAAAACGTCACCTGCACTGCGGTAGCTGTGTTGAAGAAGTTGTTATCCTTGCGTATCCACGGTTCTCCCGGAGCTGACAACATCCGACCAAAGGCTCTACAGGCAGTAGCCAGTGATCTAGCAGCACCACTGGCTGTTTTCTATCAGCGATGTCTAGAGGAGAACCGTATTCCACCAGTATGGAAGCGAGGGGTCATCACTCCTATACATAAAGGAGGTAGCCGCACTGACCCTGCCAACTACCGTCCAATAACACTACTTCCAGTACTATCCATCGTTATGGAATCAATCATCGCAGATGCGCTGATGGAATGCCTGGAAAGCCACAATTTAATAGCCCCAGTGCAACATGGCTTTCGTCAAAAGCATTTGTGTAATACCAACCTACTAATTGCACGTAATAGCTGGACTGAAGCTGTTGATGATGGAGTAGGAGTCGATTTCATTTACCTGGACTTTACAAAAGCATTTGATCGCTTAAACCATCGCATTCTCCTTCACAAGCTTCGGAATTACGGCATTGGCGACCCAATCCTGAGTTGGATTGACAATTTTCTACAAGAACGACGGCTAGTGGTGAGAGTCCGAGAATTATTGTCTGATGCAATCGATGTGACGTGTGAAGTACCACAAGGCTCGGTTCTTGGACCTCGTCTATTCTTGGTGTTCAGTAACTCTTGAGCGAGATCAATTACTTCCAATTTCCTATTTTTCGCTGATGATATCAAGATATAGGGAAGGATTAGAGGACCGGAAGACCATGAACGGCTCCAGCACGATCTTAACACAGTGTCGAACTGGTCACTTCAAAACGCCCTACCGTTCAATGTAGACAAATGTCACGTTGTACAATTACGCCATAGTCATAACTACACCTATTCACTTGGGACCAACGGACTGCAGAATAGCTCCCAGAAACGTGATATTGGTGTGATCGTACAGAGCGACCTCAACTGTTCAAAACAGGCTGAGGTAGCTGCGAAAAGAGGCAACCAGCATGTCGGCATGCTGCGAAGAGCATTCGGGAGATTTGACCTATCAATCTTCCCAATGCTGCACAATTCCTACGTGCGCCCGCATGTTGAGTACGCTATCCAAGCTTGGCAACCTTGGTTGAAGCGTGATCTAGAAGCGATAGAGACACCACAACGGAGAGCAACAAAGAATGTGCAGGGTCTGCGCTATCACTCTTACCACCGAAGGCTGAAGTTGCTGGGAATTTTCAGCGGACGCTATCGAAGACTGCGCGGTGATCTCATATTAGCGTATCAGATATTGAGTGACCCCAACCACGTATGCCGCTATTTGCTGAAACTTAGCCATAACACGCAGCTCAGGGGTAACTGCTAAAAGTTGAACTAACAATATAGCCGTCTAGAGTGTCGACGGAATTACTTTTCCCTTCGGGTTTGCCAACGCTGGAACGCACTCCCAGATTCAGCTGTATCCTCTCCTTCCTTGGATGCTTTCAAAAAACGATTAGATGTTGCTCTTAGCTCCCAACATTTTGTTACCTAAACTCCCCTACTGTGGATTACGCCAAGGATGCATTTCAACAGGATTTATGTATCAAATGGACCTAAGTGAGCGACCATATTTTACTTTTCTTACTCCTTACCTCAATGAACACTGCACCCCAGTGTCTTTCTGAACGTTTACGCTCGATAATTTATTTTAATTTTACACTGATGTTACTTGTCAAACTATTCATCTCGGCAGACGTTCGATAGATGACCCAGACATATTTTGATTTCATCATATTCACCTCAACCATCCTACGGGACGTGTCAAGCACTTGCTTTTATCCCGTGATAAATCATTGTTCATTGTTCATCGTTCATCAGTAAAACATTTCCGTCCTCACCAAGTGCATCTATAATACTCCATCATGAACGTACGTTGTGCGTTTTACACGTTGGGCTATTTTGCTGGTAACAATTCCGTCAACCGACAAAATGAGTTTATAGCTAGATGAGGTATTATGCACTGATAAAAGGGGTCTAGTTTATTTTCATATGCTACTTCAATTTGGATTTTCCGTGGAGGGTTCTGGAATCGTCTCCTGTCACAGCTAGTTGGATTTGTAATGCGCACCTTCAGAACGGCTGTGACCTGACCAGTTTGAACAATGACTGATGTTGTTTAGTTTGCACTAAGCCACAGAGTTTTGTGAACTAAAACATGGCTGGCTAATTCCTGAGATTACTAATTCTGAGATAGATCCACCTGAAATGAATCTCCTACGGAACAGTTTACACCACAGAAGAGGCGAGGTAACCTTACTTACAGATGGATATCAGCGTCAATTCAGAAACGCGTGTATTTGCTTCTCACAAGCGCCGTCTACATTTGAGTCGTGGTGATGTGCGTTTGGTAATAATGGTTTATCACCCTAGAATGTTTACTTTGGAAATGAATCACTGCTTACCATCTACTCTGAAGCGAGTTCTAGCACCGTCACACACTACATCCTTCTGGTGTGAGTTGAACCTAGGTGCTGTCGAAGTTCCCGCTACGCCCAGTAAACAAGTTAAAGCGGACTTGCAATAAGTACTAGCCACTTAATCGCTCTAAGACCATCAACTCTCACACGCGATTCAGAAAGCGTGATAAACCAACTGTGTTAGATCTTGTGCTGACCAACGAATAACTAACAGTCAATGCTTTCGGCATAAGTATCCCGCTTGGACGTAGCAATCATGCAACACTGCCATTTTGTAGCTGCGGCTACGCAAAGTAAATCAATGGAAACACTGACGAAGCCCACATCGTCACTCATTACGATATATTGTCTGACTTCCTTCAAGCAATGAACCGCCTTTGATTTCAGTTGAAAGGAGTTTGTCCACCACTTCATTGAGCTAGTGGCAAAGCTAGTGGCCAAACATTCTTCCTCGAAACCAATGAAATCTGTTCTGAGTAGCTAAACACGAAAATCCATGACCTTAATGGATTCAGTCTGGCGCGCTTATAAAGCTTGTCCAGGTAAGCAGGCCGGGGGTGACGGTATAATTCAACGAATCCACTCCGTCCAGTTGGTCTGTGAAGAGAAACTCCAACGACAACAGGACTTAGCGACTAAATTCAGTATTATTCACAAAACGTTGCACAGGTACGTCAACAAGCTACGCAGGTCGCTGCGTGCAATCCCATTTCTACATGCAATCACTGGTTCGACGAATATTACACAAGGACCGGTCAAGACGATTTGCTAGCACTTCATCCGCACATTTCAGTGTGAGTTGTCATCTCAACCGTTTTTAAAACCGCTCCCGCTGTGGCCGCTGTAAGGCCACGTAATCTTTACTACAGCGAATCTGATAGTAAGATTGCGCATGCCCGGGTATCCCGGTGTGGACAAAAGACGCCATGAGTGTCACTGTTGGCAAGTTTCTTTCATGGACTTCTTCATGAAATGTGTGCTCTCACACTGTAGGGAAATGGAATGGCCACTCCAATTTACAAGAGTTGGAAGCGCGCGGGGAACTCGAACTACCATCCATTCACTCTCCTCCCGTGCTATCCAAAGTAATGGGAGGTAGTATTGGAGAATCGCATATGGCATACCTTGGGGGCAACAACATCCCAGGGTCATGGCAGCACGGATTCCGCTGAAATAGATCCTACACTACAAAGTTGCTGCTGTCCCGAGCAAGCTGAAGGGAATCCGTCGATGCCAGTGTGAAAGTTGTGGCTGTATCTAATTTGTGTTAAGCAGCCGACCGCTTGAAGCACCGCGTTCTCCCGCACAAAGTTCGAAGCTATGGAATCGGTGACCCTTTCTTGGTTTGGATAGGCAATTTACACCTTTCGCTCGATTTGTTTTAACTCAGCCGTACTATTAAGTTTGCAAACTTAAACCTTCTGTTCCGGACATCCAGGGCCAATGCGTCTTGCGTTGAGTGTTCATCTCTTCCACTCGTCAGATGTAGAACTGTGCTGACACAGAAGTGCGATAGGTTGTCAAAGCTTGTAGAGCAAGCAACGGCAGTGAAAGCTGTCCCATATGAGCCAGATAACTCTGTACATAAAGATCCATGCTCAACATCATGCTCCAATCCAGAACGGTGTAAGAACAATGTTCCAGTGTTAGTCACCGCTACAGTAGCGGCTGCTCATAAAGACGCGTTCACCGCACACTCTCCACCAGAACCACCCACTACGCTGAAAGCTGTTAAAGGGACGACAACATACGCATCCGTTGTCACTACTCATACGGCTGAGGCCCCTTTCATCGTTACGCAACCCGCTGCCAAACAAGTTAATACTACCGTTACCACCACGGGACTCAAGACCTCACCATCTACCCAAGCGAAGAAACCAGTTACTGGTCCTCACAAGAAGGTGGACATTAAAAAACACCATAATCCCTTGACAGTTATATGCTCCAATGTGACCATCCGAAATACGTATAAAGACAATGGGCACTGAACCACCAACAGGCCATGTCACACTGAGCAAGCAAAGTACCAATACAATTCTGCCGCCAAGTAGCTCAGACCAGAGACAATGCCAAAACACGCTGCCGGCTGAAGGGGGACAACTTGGTCACCCACTTGTTGGCGCTGAGAGCTCAATACAACGACCTGAACTGACCCTAGGGTCTGCAACATCGGTCCTACAAAAAAACTACCGGCAGCCGACCCCACAAGGGTCGGCGTAAACTCCAACCGAAAACCAGAATCTACAAACACTCTTCTAACCACCGATGCCCTCACCTGCTTCTATACTAATGCACAAGGTCTTCTCAGCAAGCTAACCGAACTTCGATTTCGCCAGGTCTCCACGCCCTGGGACCTAGTTATGGTCACCGAAACCTGGCTGAGCACGGAAATTGCGGATGCCGAGATTGCGCTACCCGGCATGAGTTCCTTGCGAAAAGATCGGCCTAGCAGAGGAGGCGGAGTGCTTTTGTATTATCGATCCGACCTACATGGTGAGATCATTGATGACTCAGAAGCAAACATCAACGGTTCTCTTTGGTGTCGTATGCACCTGAGACGTGGCGATGTGTGTTTGCTAGCAATAGTTTACCGTCCTCCAATGTCTACCTTGGAAATGGATCAAGGCCTTGCTGTTGCGATGAAACGAGTATTGACACGTCCACACAGTCACGTTCTTCTGGTGGGGGACTTCAATCTGCACGCACTCGAAGTTCCAGCATCGCCCAGCGAACATTTCAAGTCTGATTTGCAAGAACTGATTACCGATGTACCACTGTATAACAATGTCACCGCCCCCACTCGTTTCAGAACGGGTGACACCCCCTCTGTCTTGGATCTTGTGCTCACCAACGAGGAACTAATGATTGACACCGTTACCATAGCTACACCACTAGGTCGTAGTGATCACGCGACGTTGCACTTTCGTTACATCTGTTATTCGGAGTACGTTAGAGAGAACGACGAGGAAACTTATATGGTTACACATTACGACATCTTGTCTAACCTTGTTCAAGACACCAACTGGTCCTTCCTGACCGAGAATCCGCCCGATGAGGCTTGGATGGTGTTTGTCACCAAATTCACTGAGCTAGTGGCAAATGCATCAGAACGCAAGGCCTTTCGCCCGAAGCAAGTGAATTCGTTCCTAAGAAGCCGTACGAGAAAATCTATGGCCTTAAGGGATTCGGCCTGGCACGCTTACAAAGTTTGCCCAAGTAATCTGACCTGGGGAGTCTACACAACTCAACGAAACCACTGCGTCAAATTGATTCGCGAAGACAAACTCCAGCACCAACAGAACTTAGCACCGAAATTCAGCAAAAATCCAAAGCTGTTGTATAGACATATCAACAAACACCGTAGAGTGCAGCGCGGGATCCCGGTCTTGCGTGCAACAGATGGTCATGCGCAAACTGCACAGAACGCGGCAAACGTGTTTCGTCAACACTTCCTCCATACTTTCCGGAGTGAACCATCCCTTCACCCGATTTCGACAGAGCTCTCACCGTTCCCAGGTTTACACAATGTATCGTTCATGGCAACCAATGTGTTGAAAACGCTAATGTCGTTGCGTGTGCACAGCTCGCCAGGCGTAGACGATAGTACACCGAAGGCGTTGAAGGCAGCAGCCCTAAACATTGCCGAACCATTAGCTCGGTTCTTTCAACGTTGTCTTGACGAAATGCTGATTCCCACAATGTGGAAACATGGGCTAGTCACTCCCATTTACAAAAGCGGTAATCGTGCGGAGCCGTCGAACTACCGTCCAATCACTCTCCTCCCAGTTTTATCCAAAGTAATGGAACGTATACTTGCGGAGGCGCTGATGGGATATCTGGAGAACAACAATATCATAGTGCCACAGTAACACGGATTCCGCCGAAATCGATCCTGCACTACAAACTTGCTGCTGGCCCGAGCAAGCTGGACGGAGTCAGCTGATGCTAGATTTGGAGTCGACGTTGTCTACCTGGACTTCTCGAAGGCGTTCGATCGTATGGACCACCGCATCCTCCTACACAAGCTTCGAGGTACGGAATCGGTGACCCTGTGCTTGGTTGGATCTCCAACTTTCTCACTCAACGTCAGCTGAATGTGAGAGTCCGCAGCTCCATGTCCGACCCAATTGACGTCCAGTGCGGTGTGCCACAAGGGTCACTACTGGGGCCACGTTTATTTTTAACATTCATTAACGACCTTGCCAGTGTACTACAGTCGAACTTCTTGCTGTTTGCAGATGATGTCAAAATTTGGCATGACATCCTGACAGAGGACGATCACACAACACTACAGAGCGATCTGGACAGGGCGTACACTTGGTCATCCGAAAACATGCTCCACTTCAATGTCGCCAAGTGCAAAGTCGTGAGCTTACGCCACCAGCTCATCCATGAATACTTACTCGGGAACCAGCCGTTGCAACATGCTTCCCCGGAATGCGACCTCGGAGTGATCGTGCAGGACGACCTTGGCTGCTCCAGACAAGCTGAAAAGGCATCGAAAAGGGCCAGTCAACATCTCGGACTCTTACAGAGGGCTTTCGGAAATTTCGAGCCATCTGTATTTCCGCAAATGCTGAGCGCTTACGTGAGACCCCACGTGGAGTATGCGATCCAGGCCTGGCGTCCCTGGCGCAAGCGCGACATCAATGCACTTGAAGCTCCACAGCGTAGAGCAACGAAGCTCGTCAGAGGCCTGTTTCACATCACCTACCAAGGCAGACTGCAGTCTCTGGGATTGTACAGTAGTGAATATCGTCGTCACCGAGGAGACCTCATCATGGTCTACTTAATACTGATGAATCCAAATCACCCATGTCGCAGTCTCTTGCAGCTGAGCCAAAATACCAACCTGAGAGGTCATCAGCTCAAACTGGCCACACACTACAGCCGACTTGATTGCCGACGAAACTCTTTCTCACTCCGTGTGTCCCATGCTTGGAATGCGATCCCCACTCACGTCGTCCTTGCCCCCACATTGGCACTATTTAAAAAACGCCTAGATGACACAATTTCCAACTTGCATTATTTGGCATAGCACGTCCTATTCGGAGGACGAAATAACGAGACCCAAACCATGAGGTTACTGACACTCCCCGCAAACTGGCGGTGATGTTACATACAGAAGTGTCCCAATGAGCGACATGGATGTATACAAACTGGAGTAACGTACCACATCTCTCAACGGAAGCAACACAATAGTGAGCATTATCCGTTTCTTTGGTTTCTTTTTCCCACATTTGCTGTAACATAACAGCTTTACTTTGGGTGCAGACATTCAGTCCATACTTCAAACTATCATTATGAAGTCATGCGTTGAAATCTGTAGAGGCTCAAAAAACGATTTACTTGTTCGATTATCCTTCCATTTTATCTATTGCTCCAACCACCCTACGGGACCTGTCAAGCATATGCTTTTTTACCCGTTATAAATCATTGTTCATTGTTCA
>CALYDF020007834.1:0-12143 GCA_944474145.2 Dicrocoelium dendriticum | reverse complement strand
CTTGTTTCCCTCTTTTCTACCCCTCTCTTCTCCCCCGTCTATTGAGCAAGAGACTGACGCTAATCTCACAGCTGTTGCCATCGATATATGTAGCCCTTTTGTCAAACTTAGAGTTTAATTTCACACTGGTTCTTTTAACATCGCATTCTAGGTCAAATCAGCCAGCAAGCAGCACTGACTCACCCTTCACTCTCTTGGTATTGATGTGTGCTGTCTCCGAAACACGCATGCAAGATAACAGCGTCATGATAAATCTTCGACTCCCTGGCTCTAAATCTGACGACGATGGCCACACTGTTTGCGTCTCTGGTGATACTAAGTCAATGGCTCAAAGCATTTACGACGTTGATATTACCATCGGCAAACATGTTGAAGGCAATCTGCTCGACTGGATACCGGTGAACAGCCGCATATGTGCGGTTTGACATCGAACCTCTATTGGAGTTAGTAAGCAGCGTTTGAAAACAAGGTGCTTTTTCATCGTCTCAGTTTATGCCCCCTACTAAATACAGTTCGGAAGGTATCAAAGACGATTTCTATCAAACGCTCATCTTCTTCGCATGGCGAAGACTACTGACATCGGAATTGTTGCTGATGACACAAATGCCCAGTTGCGTCGTCTTTCAGACTCTGAACACCTGGAAGGTTGCTTCGGAGTCGATGCACGCCGAACAGACAACGGTAATCGATTCTTGCAACTGTGCGCCGACAACAGCCTTTATTCCAGCAGCACCGCTTTCCAACATAAACTTCTGCACCGCGTCCGCTGTCGCCCACCGAATTCCTTAATCGTATGGACCCGCATTATCCTTATTGTCATCAGTTACAGATGGGGCTCATCAGTCCAACACTGTCAGTCAATCTGGAGCATGACCGTGCTCTAGTGCGCGCACATTTGGTCCTCACTCATCCCGCTTCAAAGAAGCGCCTATCCTCTATCCTTCCTACCTGTAAGCTGAACTCGCAATCTGCTGTCCTACAATATAATGAACTGGCCCACGAATTGGAAGTGAGGAATTAAGTTGGTGAACCGAACGCTGACTGAGATGGTCTCAAATGTGCTATGAAGAATAACTTCGACACGTGCTGGGCACTGTGAATGGAGCTCTTAGGCATCGATCAACTAGATCGAAGCAAGGAAACAGGCTCCGAGGGGCAGAGTTTCAACAAGTCCAACCCTGAAAGTACGTCTGACAAGGAGCCTTCGAATCGACTGCGAACAGTTGTGGGTAGAAAAGGCCCGTGAGATGGAGAAAGCCAGTGCTATTGAGAGCAGCCGAGTGCTATTCCAGCTCATCCGGAACACCGATTTGAGAACACCAAGAGTTAGCGAGACGACAGCTGAGAAAGATGAAAAGTTGATTCCTTCTCAACCTTGTTGACTAGACCGTTGGGCGGAACATTTTGAAGAGTAGTCTGCTGCAACACAGCCGCTTGCCGAATCGCCTGAAGCTACATGGAAAGTAGATGTCACACCTTCCATTGTGGAAGAGATTCAACATCAGCTTTCTGTGTTGAAACGAAACAAGGCTCCTGGACCCGACGACCCTATATCTTTGATGAAAGAACGTGGTGACTTTGTTGACTGGGATCGCTTCATTTTTAACACAGTATGGAACACTGAAGAAGTACCTTCAGACTGGCGACAGTCAACTGTCGTGCCCATGTTCAAGAAGCGACAGCGCATGTAACGGATAAATCACAGTCTGTCGGATTCCAACGAAGCATGCCACAAGTTCCCCCTAATTTCCTTGTTTCGCTACCCCTGACTCTCATCAGCTGACATTTTTAGAGCTTGATTGATTGGATTATTGCTCGTTTTGCTTTAAATCGCGTCTGACTGAATTGCTTGGTCGGTTGTGTAACTGGCTGGACTTCAGCCAACTGTTGCCGGTATTTGGTCTTGTTTGAGAACAGAGCTACTGCACATTTTGTGGTGGATATTGTCATGGTCAGTAGATAATTTGTTGCCCTAACCCTTTGTAAATATAGCACCGTAGCGCAATTCTGACCTTGAATTCTGAATTGATCCTGGAGTCCTACTCGTTGCTTAAATCCAACGCTGATTTACTAGTAAGAGTGCTCGACAATTTTCACCACAATATGTACAATAACAGTTTTGAAAATAAACCCGACCGTCAAACAAGACCAAATACCGGCAACAGTTGATTGAAATCCAGCCAGTTACACAAATGAATGAGCAATTCAGTCAGACGCGACTTAGAGCAAAATGAGCAATAGTCCAATCAATCAAGCCGTAAAAATGTCAGCTGATGAGAGTCAGGAGGAGCGAAACAAGAGAAGTACGGGAGACTTGTGGCATGCTCCGGTGGAATCCGCTAGACTGTGATTTTCGTTTACAGCATACGTTGTGCGAAAATCACCGAAACACTAGCCTTGTTTCCACTGCCTCCAAACTTCTCACAAGCATCATTTTCCCATGACTTACTGGTCCCTGTGAAAACTACATCATAGAAAATCAGGCTAGCTTCCGCACAGGTCGTTGTTGTATTGACCATATATTTCCTCTTCGCCAAGCTTTAAAGCAGACACAGACGACCGACTCTGGTGGTTTTCCTTGACTTGAAAGCCGCCTTAGACTATGCGAACCACGTCATCTTGTGGCACCGTCTATCCGTGAAGCGCGTGCCGGCTAAACGCCTTCCCATTATATTTATATATATATATATATATATATATTGCCCCATGCTGAGGCTGATGTTGCATTCTTGATGCTTCTTCACCGCAGTTGGGCTAAACCAATTTACACTTAAACTAGGTCTTTTTAAGCTGGATAAATTTCATTCCGCTTTATTTGGTTTGTTCTGCCTCCCTGAATAATGTTCTATTAACTGGCCGCGTTGCTTACACTAACTGCACTTATCTTCGGTAATTTTGTTGCGTTTGTAGCATTTTAAGTAACTTGTGGACATTTCTTACTCATCACGGATTTGTTGCTGACCAACTTACTTCATATGGTAATTTAGCGAAGAGTTATGCCACCGTATCTGTATGCATTATTGGATTTATTTTATTTCAGGTTGGTGTTTAAAGTGAATGGCTGTTGTTTGATATCCCTGGTATGGTTGCGCTTGATGTGTATGTTGAAAAGGTGCCTACCTGTCTATTACCCACTACATCGTTCATACTGGCTCCAGGAGACAGTTGGTCATTGCTGGAGGGGACGGGGTGCACGGTTCTTGTGACCGTGCTAGGCTCAAAGAGCGGTTCCATGCACTCAGCGTGGAGCGGACTACGGTCCAGCCGTTACACACACACACACACTATACACGTTAGCCGGGCCGACGGGATCCTGCCAGAAGTATTGAAACACGACGGACACACATTGGTGACTGCGCTACACCACTTAGTGCAACGCGTATGGATTGAGGAGGAGGTGCCTCCTGAGCTGAAGGATGCCGTTGTGCTACCACTGTACAAGGTCAAAAGTAGCAGGCAATGTTGTACGAATTATCATGGTATCAGCTTGCTGAGTTGGGTGGGCAAGGTGATTGTCCGAATTCTACTCAACCGCCTCATCAGTCAGGTTGTGGAACCTAACGTGGCGGAAAATCGATGCGGATTCCGTCCGGGTCGCAGCACTATAGATATGGTGTTTGCGGCTCGTCAGTTGCAAGAGAAGTGCAGAGAACGACACCAGCCATTGTACTCGCTTTTCGTTGATTTCATCAAGGCATTTGATACCGTGAACCCCGAGGCACTGTGGTTGGTGTTGGGAAAGTTTAGTTGCCCGCGTAAGTTTGCAAGTGTAATTGAATGTCTGCACAGTGGTATGCGAGCGAGGGTGTAGCTGAGTGGAGAGACCTCGGATGACTTTGCAGTTGTCACTGGTGCAAAGCAAGGCTGTGTCTTAGCTCCTGCCCTGTTTAATATATATCTTCATGCAATGATGTCTTTTGGTTTTGATGCCACTTGTGCTTCCGATGTTCGTGTAGAGCACCGTATTCGTGGTGGGTTGTTGAACATCCGTCCTTTCGGTGCGAGAACTTTAGTCGATGAGATAACTATCCGTATGTTGCTGTTTGCTGACGACTGTGCGTTGTTTGCGCACAACGTGATCTGGCTTCGACAGCGGCCAAATTCCAGCTCGCCATCAACACAAAAAAAACGGTCTGTAGGTTTCAGCATTCATCGGAGGTGCAATCTTCAATATTGCCGCGAATCATCCTTGGTGCTGATAACGGTGAGCGGTTACTTCATTTGTGTCAAGAAGCTCGCTTATTTCTTGCGAGCAATAACTTCCGACACAACACCCGCCGGAGGGTGATTTGGCGCCCCCAGCCTCGAACCAGCCTTGGACGCATCATCATCATCATCATCATCAACAGCAGTACATCAGCCACTTGGACTGATGCTTCGCTGCCATACAACCATGAGGACCTATGAAATAAAGAATAAGAAGAGCGAGAGAAGGGGGACTTACCTGAAAACCTTAATGCCCTAAGCAAACATTCAGGGCCAATGCGCCTACACCTTGTGTAGACAACATACCGTCACAAACAGCTGGCTATCGTGCAAAGATAAGGCGGCATCGGCGAGACAGCTTCCTTGCGGCTTTCACTACCACGCGTCATAATCAGCCATTACCCCGCAGATAACTCGGCACCAAACACACTTTAAACAGACAATCCGATTAGGAGACGGCAGCAGACGCGCCACTGGTGTCGGTTGCGAGCCATGTCCTGTAAAGTCCCGAGCCAAGCACAAGGTGAGTCACGTGGACTCCAACCCGGAAGGCGAGACGGACCAACGGCACCCAGTTTGGTCATCAGTGACTTCATTTCCCGATGCCAAGTCAACTTCTGTCCACCTCGAACCTTGCGCCATCCGACACCTGGTAGACTGAACAAGGCCCTCTTAGGTAAGCGGTGACCAGGCATGCGTAGCACGTGCCCGAGCCAACGTAACTTATTCAGTGCTATCTGTTGTTCTAGGGAGCTAGCATGATCATCACCACCTAGTACTCGTTGCGGACACGCTGGTGCCAACCGACACCAGCAATGCTTCGCAAACAACGATGATCAAAGACTTGAAGCCGCCTCAGATCTTCAGACCGACGGGGCCAAGTTTCACTACCATAGAGCAGAACGGCCCTCACTGTGGCCTTGTATACACGGACTTTCAGACGGAGGGAAACTCCCTTCTGTCGCCAAAGATGACGCAGGTTCAAGAAGGCAGCTCTAGCCTTTGCAATGCGTGAGCTCACGTCAGTTTCTATGCGCCCATCATTGCTGATGCAGCTGCCAAGATAAGTGAATTGATCAACCACCTCGAGTTCCTCGTTAGCAAGCGTCAAGGGGTCATCGAGTGGCTGGTGGTCCTGCAGCAACACTTTGCACTTTGAAGGTGCGAAGTGCATACCAAATAATGGGACCACTCTGGAGAGGCTATTCAGGGTTGATTGTGCCGTCTCAACATTGTCGAAAAGCAAGACGATATCGTCCGCATAATCTAGATCAACTAACCGTTCACCAGGCAGCACTTCAACACCTACATCGTGAGATTCCGCAGGGGAACACTCCATGATAGAATCCACGACGAAATTGAACAAAAACGGGGAAATCGGGCAACCCTGTCGAACGCCACTTGTAGTCGAAAAGCTATCCGATAGGGCACCATAGACCCTGACGCGGCCTCTAGTGTTCCAGTATAGAGCACGAAGGATGTTCACATATTTTGTGGGAACACCTTTCCGCGCAAGTATTTCGAACAGAATCGATCGATCGACTGAATCGAACGCACTCTTGAAATCGAGGAACACAGCTATTGTGGGTCTGCGGTATGCGTGGCGCTGCTCTAGCACCTGCCGCAAAGTAAATATATGGTCTACACAACCACGTCCGAAAACCGGCCTGCTCTTCTCTAATCCGAGATTCCCGTTCTGCAGTGAGGCGACGAACGAGAATCGAGGCCAGTAATTTTGTCACAACTGGCGTTAGGCTAATACCCCTGTGGTTCGCACAGTCTGTGCGACTGCCCTTCTTGTATATTGCCACTATAATCGATTCGCTCCAATTAGCCGGCACACTCTCTTCGTTCCAGATACGTTCCAATAGGGAGGTCAGTGTTTTGCAGAGGACCTCGCCTCCATCCTTAAATAGTGCAGGTGGTAGGGAATCCGGGCCAGCGGCACGAAAACGATTGAGGGCTGTGATCGCGTTTCGGACCTCGGCCTCCGACGGAGGCTCTAAACTAACCGTCCATGGCTCGTCCTGCATCACCTGAGTAGGAAGAGGTCCGGGAGCAGGGGGCCAGCTGAACTGATGTTCAAAGTGCTCAGCCCAACGAGCCATACGGCGCTCCTTATTGTGTATCAGCGCACCCGCGCTGTCCCTGATTGTCTCACTGACGCCTGGTTTTCTCGGACCAATGGTGCGTATTAGCTAGAAGAGCTTCCGGTAATTGCCTACTGCTCCTGCCTCCTCCATTTCTTGAGCCCGACTGGTCCACCAGGCTTCCTTGTCAGCACGTAGGCTCCGCTTTAGTTCACGCCTAATAGCCCGTCTGGTCACATTATGTTCAGAACCAGCCGGGAGGTGCCTTCTAGCTTCCAAAAGGTTCACGGACCTCTCGGATATCCAGTGACTGGTGCGATGACGACTGATAGTGCCACAAGCAGATGCTCCTGCGTCGTGCATAGTGGCCGAGATCACATTGCGATAAGGTACCGATGGAGAGGATACGTCCAGAACTGTCGCTCGATTTGGAGCACATGTGTGGACACCCACCATGCACTTGTATGTGCTGACCTGCGGATGCGTTTTGGCGGACGCCCAAGACGACGCTGTGAGCGCGCTGACACCCGGCAACTGGCGAAACCAGCTGTTTTGAATGCCTATCAAAGTAGTTGTCACGCGAGTTGCGTAAGCGCTCAATGGATGCAAGTGAAACGAGTTGGTTTCATATTCACCAGTCTTTACTAGCAGCAGGCAAATCCTCATGTGGTAAGTCTAATCGCCAACATGCACATGGGGTCTCTTCGCAGTCACTGGAACTTATCGACGCTCGCCGACATATCCCGGCTGGAAGCGAACACAATGAAACCCGCAAAGAGCTCCGGGCAAAACTCCGTGCTAGCCGAAGAGAGATTGCGAATCCTGGTTGTGTCATCGTGCATCAGAGATGGAAATGGCCGCTGCCCTTGGTAACCATCGTAAGTTATCCAGGCTGATACGGGAAACAGGCAGCAGAAGACCTGGTGTTAGTGAAACTATACGTGACGAGAGTGGACAGCCTATCACAACTTGTGAAAACGCTTGCAGCGTTGGGATTAGCACTTTGAAAGGCAATGTAATCGGTCGGGATTGTTAGATTTCTCGCCGGCCACTGATCGCCCCGCTCTCTGGGCTGTAACTTTGGATCCGCCCTCACACTCAGAGATCCCACTGTTGAAGTTAAATAAAGCCGCGGGACCAGATGATCTTCCTCCAGACCTCTTTAAATTCGGAGGCCGACTCTTGTGGATGATTTATATGAGTTACTAGTGAAACTATTGGAGCAAGGAACTGTCCCAACCGACTGGAGCCGCTCCGTCACAGTCCCAATTTTCAAGGGAGCCTCACGATCGGAATGCGGCAACCATAGAGGAATCAGTCTGATCTCCATCGCCTCCAAATTACTCGCCTCCATAATCCTTCACAGACTGTCTGGCGCTCGTAAAAGCCAGATTCGTGAAGAGCAAGCCGGGTTTCGTCGAGGTCGTGGCTGCATTGATCACATCTTCACTTCGCGTCAGGTGTTGCAGCACCGTCACATATGTTGACGGAACACCGTTGTCGTGTTCCTCGACATCAAAGGTGCATTCGATTCGGTGGATAGACGCATTTTGGGACTGTCTACTCAGGAAAGGTGTGCCCGAAAAACATGTAGATATTATCCGATCATCATACGCGCGTAGCACGGGCAGTGTTGACTTACGGCAAGCTGCCATCACTCTTTAATATCTCCAGCGATGTGAAACAAGGTTGCCAGCTGTCACCTTTCATCTTCAACTTCGTTACTGATGAAGTCATAGAAATTAACTTCACATGACACGATATAGAAGGGATGGAGCTACTCCCAGGAGAACGACTTCTTAACTTGGAGTATGCAGATTGGCCCGGACCGTCTCCTTCGCTGACCCTCGGCAGGGATAAGCTAGAAGTCGTTCAAAAATTCAACCACCTGGGAAGTTGTATCAGCGCCCTTGGGATCGAGGACGAGATCACGAACCGTAAAAGCTCGGAATGCTTTTGCTAACCTTCGTCACCTATGGCGGCGGCGCGACATCACTCTCGCCCTGAAGGGCAGACTGTACAATGCAGCGGTACGTTCGACCCTACTGTACGGTTGTGAAATCTGGCCCCATAGATCAGTGGACATAAAGAGGCCAGTTACGTTCGACCATCGGTGCCTTCGCAATTTAGGTCACATCTGGTGGGAACACCGCGTGAATAACGAGCGTGTTCAACGCCTTGTTTACGGCACGGGAAAATGAACTGAACCGCTCAGCACCGTCATTTCACGCACCAGGCTCCGATGGCTCGGTCAGGTATTACGTATGCCAACCCACCGACTCCGGCGACGCGCGTTGTTTGCGCACCGGGGATGTGGATAGAAGAAGAGGGGTGGCCAAGAGGAGTGAAGACCCTCAGTTCTGTGCTGGCCTCGGTTGGAGCGTCACAGCTCCCTGGTTGGGATCCAAAAGACGGTGAACACGTTTGGCTGGATACACTTGCTGACATGGCAAGGAGCCGACCTCAATGACGTTCCTGCTGTGAGTTTCTTTGTCCCTCTCCATCCATTTTAGCCTCCCCTCCATCTACGATCTCATTTCGTAACGTAAAACACAATAATTTTTCTTTTTGTCTAGTAGCCGGCTGGTAGCTTACCGGAACGATGCCTATCCGTTGCTGGTAGCTCAGCTGGCATACAACTTTTGTATTTATTTTCCTTTTTCATTTATGTATTGCGGCACAGTAGCTGAGGTGTTTCCCACCTCTAGCTGACGTGTATAATGATGATGATGATGATTGGCTGGATGCACTTGTTGATATGGTTAGGAGCCGACCTGAGCGGCGTTCGTGCTGTGAGTTTTTTTGTCCCACCCCATCCTTTTTTGCCTTCCCCTTCAACCACGATCTCGTTATTTAGCATTTTATAATTTTGCATGGTAAATTAATTTTTTCATGCTGCAAAGTATCCGGCAGGTAGCTCACCGGAACGATGCGCATCCGTTACCGGTAGCTCAGCTGGCCTGTGCCTTTTGCATTTTATTGCTTTTTTCTTTTAGGTATTGCGGCACAGTAGCTGAGGTGTCTCCCACCTCTAGCTAACGTGTATAGTGTGTGTGAGCCTTGGTGCTGAAGTATTGGAAACCACCTCCCGCTTCTGCTACCTTGGGAGTGTGATGTCGACTGACCAGCAGCTACACAGTGAGCAACGTATCCACATCTCGAAGGCAGCGGTGTCATTTGGGAAGCTAGATTACCGGGTGTGGAACAACCATCAGTTTACCGTTGGCACGGAGCTGATGGCGTACAAATCCATGGTGCTGTCCGTTCTTCTATACGGCAACGAAACCTGGACGATGTACCGGCGGGATGTGCGATATCTCGAGCGATTCCATAAACAGTGTATGCGATGGACTCCGCGCATCGGATGGGGCGACAGAGTTGCGTAGAAGTGGAATGTATGCAGTGGACTGCATACTTCTGCCGAGACACCTGAGGTGGCTCGGTCCTGTGAGCCGCACGGATCCGACGCGGATACCGAAACAACTATTAAATAGTCAGCTGAGTATTGGGAAGCGGGATGTGTGGAAACCAGTTACGTTACCAGGACATGATCGAAGTGAGATTCTCACATTCTAATATTGACTGTAGATCATGGGAATCAAAGGCGGTTGATCGGCGTGTAAACTGCGATCTGATCACGAAGGCAGTTGCTGAAGTGCGGGAGAAAGACCTCGTGCTTGCAGTGAAGAAGCGGCAAGTGCGGAAGCGGCAAGCACCGATGGGTTGTACTCCATCGAGCGCATGGTGCTGTAGCACATGCGGTTGCGAGTGCCTGAGTCAGGCAGGCCTAGTGAGTCATGAGCGAGGCCACTCAGGACCACCACCGAGGCGACGACGCGTCTTGCAGGGAATGTAGGCAGAACCGGCGCAGCGTTTGTAAGTACGCCGCATTCGATTTACTAACTGTGTACTTGCATGCTGGGTCTCTTTATTTCAGGTGGTGGGTTTGCAATTTTGTTCTAATGCTTTTCTATATTAATGTCTATCTGTACTATCTTCTATAAACTTGCATACGTCGCTGAAGCTCATTGTAGTTAATTTCGACAACATCTTCGCGTTTTTGGCATTTTCTTAAAATATATTTTCTGACCTCTTGAACTTATCGCGGATTCGTTCGTAATCAATATTTTATACGCCCATTTAGTGAAGAGTTATGTCTCCGTATCTGTGTGCATTATTCGATTTATTTTATTTCATCTCGTCGTTTCAAGTGATTGGCTGTTGCTTGATATCCCCGGTGTGACTGCGCTTAATGTGCATGTTGACAAGGTGCCTATCTGTCTATTACCCACCACCTCGTCCATACTGGTTCCAGGAGACAGCTGATCGTTGATGGAGGGGACGGGGTGCACGGTTCTTGTGGCCATGTTAGGCTCGAAGAGTGGTTCCATGCACTCATTGCGGAGCGGACTACAGTCCAGCCACCGTCTTGCGTACGACTGATCCCCCAAATACAGCGTGCTTGTGTTTGCCTGTGAAGGAGTGTGGGCCGGCTTCGTTGATGAAACGTGGCTCCCATCCACATGCCTCCCGGTCTTATTCCTTCGGGTTTACACTGGATATGGGGTGTGTGGATGGAACTATGGGTGGTGCAGCGCAAGCCATCCATGGTCCCTCTGTAGGCGCAGGCATCCTGTGGCTGGCCACAGTGAAAGGCAAACCTGAAACCGGATGCCGCAAACCATATATACAATTTGTGGTACAGATATTGTGCCATCGGAATCAAGGCTGAATAGGAAAACAGTATGAATAATAAAAAAAGAACAACAACAACAAAAATTTTGTCCAGTTTACTACACCGCTTTTGAGACCTTTTCAGTTTGTTTTTTTAGGGGAGGAAGGAGGGACACCGCAACACACCGATGCACATATCCGCTATTGACATCGAGCTTGAACCATGGCTTCCAATCATGGCTGCAATCAGCATGTATCCGCATCTCTCGGACCCCAATCAGGTAGTCGACAACAACCGGCTGAGGTCAACTGTTTCGTCAGCTTTTTCATGCGGCTTCTCCAAGCTCCAGGCTGTCCACCGGACCGTCTCTTCCAACCCTGTCCAGCAACCGCAAACAACGCACGACGCGGGTAACGCTGGACAGGCATGCGCAATACGTGTTCTAACCACTGCAGTTGGTGTAGTGAGACGAGCTCCTCGAGCGAGTGGCTTCCTCGTCCCAAGACACGCAGTCTGACTTCCACATTGCTTACGTAGCGCCGCAACCACACACGGGTAATGGACCGTAGACGGTGGTGCTGGAAAACGGGTAGTTTGCGCAAATCACCTTTACGATTGGGCCAGATCTCGCAGCCGTACAACAGTACAGCATGGACAGTTGCACAATAGACCCGTATTTTGATGGATAGACGAATGTCGTGACTTCACAAGTGCCTCAGCCTAGAAGAAGTGAGGCCTGCTTTTGAGATGCGCATCGAGACCTCATCTCCAACAGCCCCTCCAGCAGTGATGCAGCTTCCCAAGTAAACAAAACTCTCCACAACCTCTAGTGTCTCACCACCAAGAGTGAGTGCAGACAGAGGCACCTGCCAGTCTTGAATGAGAGGCTTGCATTTGGATGGCGAAAAGTACATACCGTACTTTGATGTTTCAATCGCCAAGCGGTTTAGTGCAAGTTGAACGACTTGTGCATTGTCACCCAGCAAGACGATATCATCAGCATAATGCAAATCAACAACTCGACTACCTGGGAGGACATCAACGCCAGCGTTCAACGAATCGCGCGGAACGTTCTTCAGGACATCCTCAATGGCAAAATTGAATACGAACGGGGAGATAGGGCATCCTTGTCGAACTCCACTGGAGACCACAAAGGTAGGCGAAAGCTTGTC
>CALYDF020007833.1:0-12177 GCA_944474145.2 Dicrocoelium dendriticum | reverse complement strand
GAAAGTGATAAATGTAAAGCTTAAGACAAGGAATGAAGATGTAGATAAGATGTAAGGATTGAAATTCGCCTGCACGGATGGCTTCGTCATTACCCTGCAATATCCTATATGAGGAATAACTACGGGTTTGCCAACATGCCAGTCAGTAGGCTAGGCTGTACTCTTTGTTGACATTTTTAAACATTGACGAAGTGACCATTTAAAGAGAGAAGCCAGAGGGTTGTGTATACCAATTGGTTCAAGCAGCCTTTGGATCAAGATGTCAGTGAGGAAACCGAAGCACGTCAGGAACTAATTGGTAATGGCTAAATACATCTGCATTCAGAATCCTAATGTTAACACTTGTACGATGCGTGCGGCTGATTCAACCGAGACCTCTTGGATATTGTGATTGCGGTAATGGATACGTTAAAATCGAGGGGTCATTGATAGAGACAATACATGGGTATTATCCCTTATTGTCCCTCACAGGATGCTTTTGTGTTGGCGTCTACTCTTTCCATAGTGCAAGCATAAGGCGGAATTGTCCGTAGGAGAACTCAAATAGGTCAAGGAGAGATTGTTGAAGACTAAAGCCACCATGTACTCGGATTGCTGTTCTTAAACTCTGGAAAATGGGTGCGATGGATACCGTAAATTCTCTTAGGTGATAAGACAGTAACGACAATGAATGTGGATAAGTTTTGAGCTCAAGGTGCTTAGATGTCATGCACTACATATTGGGCATCTTCAAGCTACATCAGGGCCAGTTTCGAAGAAGTGGTCTTGAGAATCGCAGATATGGAAGATGCTGTGTATATTGTCAAAACATAGGAATCTTTGTATCTCCTTCCTGAATGCGTGAAAGTTGTGGATTTCTCTTATTCTGGAAAGCAACCTGTTCCATATGTTTACGTACACAACTAAGAAGAAACGAGATCGCAGTCTCTTCTTTGCCCTTAGCGGGGTAATGGAATGACCCTTATTTCGGAGTTTAGGTTTAGATGCGCTCCTTAGTTTAGGACAAGTGATATTACTGTGCAGCGTTTTATGAATTAGTTTATGTAAGAAGCCCAGGTTATGGGTAATGCGCCTTTGCCATAGGTGCTGAATTTTAAGGTGTTCGCACCTTGGTCGGTAACTCAGCGCTTGCTGTGATCGAGTCAACATCTTCGTAAAGCGCCGCTGAGCTTTTTCAAGCAGAACACGGTCCGACTTCCGTAGGTTGCTTCATGCAAAAGAGCAATATTCGAGATGTGGCTTAACGTGGCTCTTATAAAGCTCCAGCCTTGGATCTGCGGTTTTTATGTAATGGCGTATGTGGAATGATAATCCTCTTACTCTTGCCAATTTATAATGAACTTGCTCTGCAAAGTTGAGGCTCATGGAGCAGCGCAATCCCAGATCTGTTGTCATGGCATTCTGTTTGATAGTGCTGCTGTTTATTGTTAGGGACCCAGCAGGTATAGAACCTATATGCTCATGACATTAGATTTTTGCGCGGACAACTTCATTTGCCAGTTTTCGCATCACTTTTCAAGTGCTTTAAGATCCTTACAGAAACTATTAATTGCGGATGATTCATTACCAGGGGGAAGGACGCAGACAACTTTTACGTCGTCAGTAAAGATGAAGGAGGGACCGTGCTGCAAACTCATGCAGAGGTCATTGCGAAAAGCAAAGATAGGGTAGGACCAAGGACGCTCCTCTGTACCACGCCACTGAGGACGGAGGTCGGGATGGATGCAGTTTGCTCAACCTTAACAGACTGCGTACGTCCTATTAGATAGGAACCCGGCCAGTCTAATAGAGGACTATCTACCCCGTAAGCCTTTACCTTATGCATCAAGCGCAAACGCCTATTGCAAATCAAGGTAAAGAACGACAACTGAAAGATTAGAATCAATGGCCTCGGTGACTAAATTAAGGAAGTCCAGCTGACAGGTTACACAAGACCGAGCACTTAGAAATCCGTGCTGAGATTCATTTATGTGCTGGCCTGCAACAAATTCTCCATCACTCGCGAGATAATATAACTTTGGTTAATAGGGCGATAGTTATCAACATCCTCTAGGCTTCCGCCCTTATGACTTGGCCTAATGATGGAATGATTCCAAGCAGTCGGGCAGGGAACTTTCTGCATTGATAAAGTTAAGAGTTTCAAAAGAAACATGGGAATATCTTAACCACAATTCTTAAGTAGACTGGGCGGCATTCCGTCTAGACCAGGGTTCCAGGATAACTTGGTAGTTGAAATCGCAGAACGGACACTATTTATGTCAAACTGTACAGAGGACAGAGACCGGCTACCGGGTACTTGCAAGGCCTGAAAGGTTGAAGCTATTTCTGTGGAATGCGGTTCTTTAAAATGTGAGCTGAAGAATTCACATAACATTACTGCGTCATTAGATGTGTGGTTGGGACTAATTTTTAGGGCAGAGATCCTCGTCCATAGTAAGGGGTCCGAGAGCGCAGCAGCCAACTGAGATTCTTAGCTTTGTTCGCACCATTTAGTGCGGCCATTTCTTGTTTGGTTTGCTGCTGCTTGGTTCTGGCAGAAAGCTGATGTGAAATCTCGTTCACGCTGACGGTGTGAGCAAAATTGAAGGTTTTGTTTTAGGATCGTCTAAGCTGACGCATTCCGCTGTGCATATTGGGTTGGGTTACAACACTAGATGATTGCCTTATTAAATGTCATCTGGGAGCTAGAGAGTCGCGACAGTGAAGTATATCCTCACAAAACAGCTCAGCCACGCGATACACAGAATCAAACATAAAGAATTCATCCCAATTTCTTGATCGGACGAGTAGAGCAAAGGTTGTCCAGTTAACGAGTTGCATCGGGCGGTATACTACGATTGCGCCTGTTGCTGCTTGGCAGGCATTATGTTGCCATGGTCTCAGGTGGTTTTTATTGACGTGCACAACTAGAACATGCTGGAACGTTCGAAATCGACGCGATAATACTTAACATTCGATTAATCGTTAAAGTATTAGATTTCCTAGTCAATACTTACTTTCTCCCAGACACCACCCCGCCTGATGTATACGACGAAAGTCTAAAATTATCTTCCAGGCTTCGGAACGGTGTTCTCTGTCTGTCGGTCCATCGCCTTTGCGGGGGTGCAGGAGAACCGTGTTCCGATGTCCGTGTTCTGGATTCCTTGCTCGACGGTGTGCCGTCGTCCACTGCTATCTTCGGCAAGTTGAGGCTTTCCACCAATAAATCGGACAGGATGTCGGCAGGTCTTGCATGACCTGGTAGGCACAAGGTTGGTCGTAACTGGTTTGCTTGCCGTGCCCAGATCTTTGCTCCAACCATCACGTCATACATGGCGTTTCCGCGCTTGCTTTTGACCGTCTTTGGCGTCCATTTCGCATGAACGTCCCGATAGTCACGTATTATTACTTTTTGTCCAAGCATAAAGGATCGCTTCTTTGCTCCATGCCGCCGGTTCAAATCCTGTTCAATTCTGCGGTTTCTTTCATCAACAGAGGATTCCGTGCTCGGTCGGATGGTGTCGAAAGGCATGCAGAGCTTCCGGTTCATCACAACCTGTGCGTGAGAAACTCCGTCATGCGTTTGGGGATGCGGTGTTTATCAGTAGAAAAGGAACCTGTTGACCACCTCTTATATATGTCCCTTCTCTATTTCTTTGTAAACAGTTCGCTTGAACGTACCGACAAGCCTTTCTGCCTCGCCATTTGACAATGAGTAAAACGACGGCAAGCGAATATGCTTACGGTGCATTGCGTACAGAACGCCGTAAAACTTGCCGAAGCGAAATGTGTGCTATTGTCAGTTAAATTTGTTGCAGGACAGCCGAGTCTGCTGAAGGTTTGACGAAGTTTCAATACAGTGACATTGGTGATTGTACTACTCAAGGAAAATACTTCAGGTCATTTACTGTATGAATGGATTATAATGAGGGAACTTTGACAGTTGATCGGTCCTGCGAAGTCCACATGGATGCTGCGCCATGGCTTAGTAGGATTTGTCCATGAATAGAGTTATGATTTCTGTGGCGCTTACAAGTCATTGGCGCACTTTTGACAGCGTTTAGCTATCACTTCTAGCTGTTTGTCTACGAACGGCCAGTAAATCTAACTACGGGCAAGCGCCTTTATCCGGTTGATTCCAGGATGCCCGGCGTGGAACTGCCGAATAAGGCGCTTCTGAAGTGGCTTTGAAGATGACCACCCTTTCCGAAAATAGTATACAGTCTTTTACAATAGAGAGCCAGTATCTCCTCTGAAGCACTGTTGCAACTCGGCGGATGGACATGAAGGTGGCCACGTTGTTTTGTGGCACCGTGCCTCCTTATGGAATATAGCGTCCCGAAGCGTTTCGGTTCGTACAGCTTCTGCGGTAACTGGTAGGTCATGCATTGCATCAGTTACCAGATAGTTGACGTCAGGTTCGAGCTCGGCCAAAGCAATGATTGTGTCCTCATGTTTTTGATGATGGGCCTCAATTAGGCGCGACAGTACATCCGCTTGTCCGATGGAAATCGTTGACTGGTAGTGGATCTCGAAATCATAATCCATTATAGGAAGAGATCAACGTTGTAGCCAGTTGGCTGTGTAGGCCGGGATGTCCTTTTTCGAACCAAAGATAGCCAGCAAGAGCTTGTGATCTGTCAGAAGCTTGTAGCGGCGGCCGTATAGCATTTTGTGGAATTTATTGACCGCGTGCACTATGGCCAATGGTTCTTTCCCAATCTGGCTGTAATTCCTCTCGGTCTTCGTAAGTGTTCTGGCGGCATGGTCGATTGCTTTCTGAGATCAGTCGGTGCATGTGTGTGCAATTACTGCGCCAATCCCATGGCTTGATGCATCGGGGGTTAGGACAATCTCTTTGGTGGGATCAAAATGAGTCAAAAGCAAGGTTGAGGACAGCAGTGTCTTGACCAATCCGAAGGCATTCTGGCATTCTGAAGTCCAGTTCCAAGCTTTGGCTAGTAGCTTGGTTAACGGGGCACGCAGGCGGTGCACCTCAGGCAAGAATGCGCTATGGTGACTGATGAGCCCAAAAAAGGAACGCAAGAACTGTAAATCTGTTGGTAGAGGCATTTTTCTAATGGCTGCTACGTTTTCTGGATCTGGTCGACGTCCATCCTTTTCAAGAATAAAACCGAGGTATTTGCTGATTGGCGTGATAAAGGTGCATTTATCCTCACGGACCCGGAATCCGTACGACTGTATACAAACAAGCACCATATCCAGGTGGTTACATAGCGCTTCCAGTGTTCAACGTATTACTATGACATTATCCAGATATGCAGCGGTTCCAGAACCGCCCGCTTGCATGTTATTCATCAACTGTTGGAAAATGGCTGGCGCCGTTTTTACACCAAATGTCAAGCGGTTGTATTGGAATAGACCACGATGAGTGTTGATCGTCAACAACTCCCTCGAGACTTCGTCAACATCCACTTGAAGGTAAGCATCGGATAGACCAAACTTAGCAAAGTACTTACCACCACTCAGTTTAGCAAATATAACTTTCGGTACAGGTACTGGGTACTGGTGGTCGTCTAGCGCGGCGTTTAGGACAGGTAAGAAGTCAGCGCAGACGAATACCTTGCCATTTGCCTTCTTCACTGCGTCAATCATTGCGGCCCATGTTGAGTAGTTGACGGCTGTGATGACTCCGGCACGTTCCAGTCGATCGAGTGATTGATCAACGGTTGACATGGCTGCATATGGTACCGGTCTTTTAGCCTTGAACACTGTTTTAGCACCAGGTCGCAAGCTCAGCGTTGCCTTGAAATTCGTACTATGGCTCAAGCCATCCTGAAAGACAGAGGCAAATTTTCGTTTCAGGGGACGGGTCATGTTTTCGACGGACTTAGATGATGGGTCTGCACTTGCACAAACTCGGTCGCACATCTGATTCAAGGAACGTCGAGGAGTTGCAACTTTTCAATCCAGTTGAGATCAAGAAGATTCAACGTCGGCCAATCTGAAATGTACCATGTTCCCGACTTTTTCAAATCTTTTAAAGCAATTTTCCACTTAAGTTCGCCCACTATGTTTAAGGCACCGCCGAATGCATTATGTGCATTTTTCTTAGACTCGACCAGCTTCGACCTCTTTATGTGATTCCATGTGCTCCTGCAAATAATCGTAATGTTCGAGGACGTGTCAAGTTGCAGTTTCATTGGGATCCAATTAATCTACAGCCCGATACATCGTCGTCAAGGTTTACACTCACTTTGGAATGCGGCAACTACGCACAGTGACGCTGCGCCATCCTTCCTAGAATTACCCTTTCGATAAGACTTCAATTTCTTCGATCGGATCTGACCGCAGCATTACTCCTTGTGCCCACGTTTATGGCACTTTTGACAAATATGAAGTTTGAAGCGACAAAAGCGCGCGAAATGCCATTTGCCGCATGCTTAGCATGGTGTGAGCAGGTTGTTCGTAGACCGCGTGAAGGGTTTGCTTCGGTTGACAGTCCTGGTCTATTTTAGGAATTGCACGGTATCTGGTGTTGCGAGACCATTTCGTTTAATCATGGCAGTGTCGTTTTTTAGAGTGAGCAGCCGTTTGCATTCACTTACGAGAGCCTTCAGTGTCAGATCAGGATACTGATCTAGCTTAGCTAAAAGCCGCGTGCGGCCCTCAGCATCACTGGCGGGTTGCAGATCGCTGACGAAAATGAGACACTTAAACTGCTCGTCCGTTAAGGCGCGTAGTTTGAAACGCTCATACTCACGGTTGCTCATGTCTGCTAGGGCCACAGTCATCCGATTCCTGCTCGGAAATTTTCAGGAATTGATAGCGAATACTAAACAAGTATACCGACTCACCAAAAATTTCCTTCAGCTGCGACACTACTTCGTCAAACGTCAAATCCTTCGGCTGTTTGGGCAGAATGTGGCCTATGAACCTTGGATGTTCACTTATCCCAAGCTTGCTCAGTAGCAGCCGTGTCTTCCACGAGTCTTCTTGAGGAATGTAGTCTGCCCGGAATATGCCTTCCCAGCGCTTGAACCACGCTTCGAATGTGCATACAGCAGCCGCGTCATAATTGAATTCAATGATTGCATTCTTAAGATGCTCAATGAAACTAGCCTGCGTGTCCCGCGTCGCCGCCCCTGTTGTCTGCAAACTTAAGCATTGTGTGATTTTCGATCATTTCCATTTGTGCCCCCATTTGAGCTTGCTGTTAGAAAAGCAGCTTTTGAAATTGTACAGCAGAAAATTTCATCACATTTACAATTTTCTCCGTCGCCATTTGTCATAAGCTCACTAGACGCGATTCTGAAATCGACACCTTACTACTCCACAAAACTCCTAGCGCAACCGAAGAAAAAAGCAGAATGCTAATGATCTTAACAAAATAACGTATTAAGCGCCGTCAACAAACACTGTACAACTATTACGGACCTTGGCTGTATTTATAGTTCTCTTACTGACCTTCGACTTCTAGGATAGAAGGTAAGCTACCAAGGTTAGCGGTTGCCCATATTTTTTCCGTAGTGGCAGGTGGTTTTATTAATAAATAAATCGATAGATCGTTCTACTCGTTGCGAGGTACACCATCAAGGGCGTGAACGTAGTAATACAGACATGTGTGATCGGCAATTGCACAAATTAGTACATTTTGACAACCAGCATAGGAATGTATGGGTGTTGAAATGTAAAACCATATTTATGTCCGTATTTGGCAGTAGCCACGTTGCGTGAGTAGATAAATGTGACTATGTGTGTGTTTTTGTTCCTTGGGTTCGCCATCAAAGGTGGAACTCAATGGAACGCTTCGAATCGAATGACGTTCGTGATGAGTGAATGATCCTCCGGAAGGGAAGAGGCAGCAACTTTATTTACTGGCGGGTCACATCCGCCATGTCACAGTGTTGTTAAACGGATATCTGTGGTTTTTGTAGGGAGAACGCTTGCCAGGCGAAATCCCACCACATCCTGGAACCGTTCCGCCGAACCATTTGCTAGAACCGGATTTACCCGAACCATCCAGCCGGCACCACGGTAAGGTTTTTCGGCTAGCCGGTCACGTGCGGAACTAGAACAAGCCGGAGCGTTCGAAATCGATGCGATAATAGTTATTAATCGATTAGTCGCTAAATTAGTGGATCTTCTAGGCCACAATAGGGCGAAACGCGTCTGGCGCTTTTCCAGACTAGGCTCTGCTATGTAGCTTGTGAACTGTTGGGATGAAAGCCTTATCAGATTTACAACTAAAATCCTGCTACTAATGAGTATTATAAAATCAAATGCCTCTCCTAGTTTCAAATGCTATAGATATAGCGTCTAGTGAGAGGACCTCATCACCTTGCAGGCTAACCACTGTCAGTGACAGTGGTAGATAGTTGGTGCTATAGCCCAGCTAGTTTGCAAATTATGTAGCCCAGCCAACGTCCCCCATGGCTCAGTGGCTTAAGCTGCTGGCTAGTTGGCATCCGCCTCTAGCGGTCATGGGTTCGATCCTCCTTAGAGGACCGAGGGAACGCGCGCCACTGACGAGCCCCAATAGGGCGAAACGCGTCTGGCGCTTTTCCGGACTAGGCTCTGCTATGTAGCTTGTGAACTGTTGGGATGAAAGCCTTATCAGATTTACAACTAAAATCCTGCTACTAATGAGAATTCTTACTTTCACCCGCAGAGAAAATATGTCCGTTAGGTTAACGGTGCATGGTATATTTGCACCGGATGCGTTCTTACAGGTAGTTTTAGATTTGGCCTGAGTACCCCTTACTGGTCTCACACCATTGATGGTGACGTTAAGACGACGTTCACAGATCATGTCCAAAGGAAAAGGTGATAGAAAATTTAAACGCAGCCAAACTGTAAGTTTACCGAAAAGAGTAAGTGAAAATAGTGACAAAATACACTCTAGACAACAGCCACCTTGAAAATCCTGAACAAATTGATAGCGAGACAAAACGGACCTCGTTACCGGGTACAGCTCCCAAGGGTTGACCCATAAGGTGTAAAGAAACTGGGTCAGGTAAAAAAGGGAAGACAAAGTAACGTTATAGTGTTTTCCATTCCCCTGTTAGCCTATCTTCATTGGGCTTATGTTGCGTGTGAACTTTATGCACGCCGGCTCAAAGCGTGACACCCCACCATGCTCTATGATGTAGTTGGGGAAAGAAAAGGGGAGCCTAATGAATACAAGTGCCTCGCAGCCTGCAAATTGGGAGCCTTGGGGTTGAGGAACCAGCTTTTGTGTCACGTTAGACGTGGCGGAATGACTGGGACTTGTATGGGTATGGTATTCCAAACTGCAGGTAGTTGTCTACCGGGAGATAACGATGCAAGTCGGCAAGATGACGGACCCGCCTAGTAAAGAAATTATCCACAGAAGACGCGCAGATTACGTCGGTAGGTAGGGCGTCCTAAGGTCCGCAGACTCGCTGAGCGAAGTAAGAGCGCATGCAGTTCACTCTGTTGTGCTGATGTGTGATCCTCAGAAAGTGACCACGAAGGTGGGAATATGAGTGGTGCAGTTTCGATAAGTAAAGGCCGGAATGTCCAGGGTTGGATAGGATTGCAGGTACGAGGATCAAGTCACCCCTAGGCCGTGTGTATTTCATGAAGTAGGGGGCAAGATGAGTTAAGATATCATCAATGAATGATAGGAAGAATGACGATCCAAGAACAGACCCCTGTGAAACTGCGCTTCTCACAGGAATACAGTAGGATAGCGCACTGTGGGCGCGCACTTGGAAGGTAAGGCAGGGGAGATAGTACCGAAATCAGTCCATTAAGACCCCAGATATACGGTAGAACGAAAGCTTATGCATTAGCATTGCATGGTGGACTTTGTCAAAACCTTTGAAAAATTTAGGAAGATGACTTGCGTTTCCAGGCCGGTGTCAGCCGCAGTCTTCCAGCTCTCACGTGCGAGTAGCAGGTTACTCAGACATGATTGCTGCCGACGTATGCAGTGCTGGCAGTCGAAAAGCAGTTTCCAAGCCACGAGGTGCTCCTTAAGACATCGGCTATGATCGATCTGATCACTTTGGATATCGTAAAGAATAATGTTATTGATCGGTATTTGACGCGTGCCGCCTTTGTCCATTAGCGTAATGGTACCTATTTCTTTGCTTGGGGCACTCACCATGCAAGAATTGTTGGGTGACCAGCTCTGCTAAAGCTAAAGCGTGATCTACAGCGTATGTACGCAGGAGCCCTGCATGCGAACCGTCTGCGCTTGGAGAGGATGTTACCCTTCAGGTATTTGAGCTTCGTTAGTACCTTCGCTGGTTTGAACTGAGAAGTTAGCAGCAACATGGAAGCGGAGAACGGAGAATGTTGCGTTATTGTGTGGCCTGCTAGGACGGAAAAAGCACATGCGTAATGTGGCACAGCAAAGCTGCGGTCTGGCTCCCTGCTTTTGTGAGCCCTTTTTGTGTGCACAGCTCAGGGACATGGTGTTTCAGTTGCCGAAGGCGGTAGACTGTATTATAAGGGGCTTTATTGTTCGCAGAAAAGTTGCGCATATGGTGTTGCTGCTGCTCACTGTTATCTTTGCGTATAAGTAGGACGCCATGGTTTCGGAGTAGTCCACAGGCTTCCTAGTGAGTAGCTGTTGGACAGGAACTGTATGTTCTCCTTGCCGTGTTCCTGTGGGCAACCTACGGGCCCGGTCTTGGGCGGGCGTGGAACCTTTCTTCCCTTGGGAAACCTGTTTACAATTGCTTGTTAAGGAGCAAAGTTTGAGTAGAGTAGTACATAACGTTGACCACTTGTAGTCGGCGCTCAAGTAATGTTCCGGTAAGCAGTTGTTTTTGTACAGGAAAGTGCCTTAATTTTCTTAATCACTGCAGCGTTACCGGTAAGTCGGTGTGACAAGAGGTTTTTCCGCAATGCATGCAAAGTCGTCGGAAGCATGCTGTTAAAGCTGAGCTAAAAAGACGTTTCATATTCATTCGTGCTTATGACAGAGTTACGGTTGGAGCCACGCATTGCACGTTTATTCGGACGCGAACTTGGGGGCAGTAGGCTTCACAGTTGGCCGGGCCTTCGCCGGTAGAGCTGCGCCATTACCAGTGCTGCACGCATCAGCAGTTTGTAACGAGACAACATGTTAGTCAAGAGGACTGGAACTCAGCTGCTGTCCTTTGGGTGCGCTACGTAATTTCAGCCATAGGTTCCGCAGCTGTCCTTCCAGATTGAGAAGACGTACTTCGGTGCGGTTGGCATTATCTGGCGTCCAGACCACTCGTGATGAGCGGAGGGAGTGCGATTGCGGCTGGTTGTTATTCGATGAGAAGAACGGGTTACCAGGGGACGAGACAAGCGATTAACCATTGGGTATGTGCTGAAGGATCGGTCACAAGGCATATCACTCCGTTGAATGCGCAGTGGCATGGAGGCAAAGCAACGTATGAATGAATCGCAGAGGACCTCGCTTGATAGGTATTACTGTCTGGTTGGTCAATGATGATAGCTCACATGCTGTCTGTCTACCTATGCCCCACGTTTGTGGGTTTGAAGTGGAAGGACCTCCATTTATGTACAAATAAATCATTGCCACATACCCGCATGCTTGGGGACTAGCTTTGGACCAAGCAGGTTTCCACCCAGGAAGTGTCTGTATAGACCATAAGTTCACTTTGCGGCAAGTGCTAGAGCGCCGCCACGCATAAAGCAGACTGACAATAGCTGTGTTCATCGATTTCAATACTGCTTCGGATCCAGTCGATCGATCGATTCTGTTCGAAATACTTGCGCGGAAAGGTGTTCCCACGAAATATCTGCACACTTCACGTGCTCTGTATCAGTACACAGCAGTCAGCGTCATGGTATACGGTAGCTTATCTGATACCTTTTCGACCACAATTGGCGTTCATCAGGGTTGTCCGATTTCCCCATTTTTGTTTCAAATTGTCTAGGATTATATCCTGGTGTGTTCCCTTACGGAATCAAGCAACGAATGCCTTGAGGCGTTTTCGGATGAAATATTAGTTGATGTTCAGTTCAGTTCAGTTCAGATGGGGACTGGAACGGTAGGAGAATCCCGTGAGTGTTCCATCTTGAGTGGATCGTTGAGCCAGGAATTGATGAAGTGCACAGTTATTGATGGATCTAAAACGGAAACACCCGTATCGCACCCTGGCCAACCAGTTAATGCCCACGTTTACTGCCCTAGCAGTCCCTGCTGTGGCAGTCACGTGAAGTAAGCAAAGGATAGGAAGAGAAATCGAAGGTACAGAATAGGGA
>CALYDF020007832.1:0-12215 GCA_944474145.2 Dicrocoelium dendriticum | reverse complement strand
CCTTGACCCTCCGCCTGCCCAACTTCTCTGGTAGACAAGGGCAATCCGTGGGATGGTTTTGCACCGGCTGTTGCGTCTGTATTGTTGTAGGCTCGTTTAGCTGTCCACAGTCTACCTCCATCCTTGCAAGAGAGTTTTGGAGACGTTCCAAGCACCTAAAAATTGGATCACAGCACTCTGCACATGGTGTAGCGAAAAAGACACCGTAAGGGAGAACGCTGTTCATTGCACGCTGAGAGGTTCCCACACATGTCCCACGCACACACACAAATATAGCCGCGTTTCCCACTTACAACGCACCACGTTCCGCCGAGTGAAGTGGTGTCCATTAAGCGCCATTAGGCTGATCCGACGTGGACATTGAATGTGCCGTTTTCCGCCCACATTTCTGCTCCCTTGCGTCGCAGCCTATCCAGACTGGATTCGTATCAAAGCTCTCGACTTGCTTACTCGGGGCTGTGTTGCTCTGGTCCGGCCGATTCCTGGGGCCGTAGATAAAGGCGTATCTCTTGGGAAAATCGGGCTCCCTTTCATGTCGCCTCTTGTTCTTCTCGGCGTGGCCGCCGTATCGTTTGTCGCTGATGATCCATTCCCGGCTTGCATCGTAGGCCACGAGCTGGGTTGACGATTCCCGTTCTCAATCTCCGCGTTAGTCCCCATCTCCTGCTGCTTCCGGGGCATATCCGTGTGAACTGTGATCCGCGCCCCTACAGTAGTGCACATTAATTGCTAAAGTATCACAAATGTATGCGTGAAGATCATGACGAGATAACTATATCGTTCGAGGTAACCACACTCCTTGCATCTGCCAAATTACAGACCGCGAAGCAAGCAATCACCGAACGACGGGACCAAAGTGAGAATATAATCGGAAAGCTGACGATTGAAAATCTGTGCAAACTACTTGACCTATGTCTCGCGACGTACGTTGATTTTGATGTAAAGGTTGTGAGCAAGTGATAGGAGCACCCATTGGATCCCCTGTGTCAGGGCTCGTTGTAGAACTAGTAATGCAGAAAATTGAAGAAGACTTACTGCCCATAATCAACCCAGAGTTGTGGATCCGATACTTCGGTGATTCTTTCGTAATACTGAAACGTAGTGATGTAGAGGCTGCATACTAGTTGTTCAATAACGCCATTGCAGACATTAATTCTACGATGAAATGGTATGTATAAAATCAGCGCCCATTTTTTAAGTGTAACTAGCTAGGATGAATGACGGAGAGTTGCAAACCCCGGTTTATAACAAAGCAACACACAGTGACCAGATTCTAAACTACTACGGCAATCTCCCGGAATGCCACAAGAGTAGCTGTGTGTGGACTCTCATTCGTAGAAATGAAACACATTGCAGCACCTTTGCGGCGAAGCGAATTAAGAGAGATACCTGTTCAGATCATTTCAACAAGGTTGATATCCACATAGTTTTTTCTGAAGATATCTAAACAACAGAGCTACTACCACTCAGACTGCTCAAACGAAAACGAAGTGAAGCTTTCTACCTGATGTATAGCACATCTCCGAGATGACAACAAGATTATTCCAGCAGCACGGTCTTACAGTGGTTCACAAACCAACGGCCACATTGAGAAGAACCTTGTAGAAACCCGAAGCTAGACTTGAAGCCCATGAAAGACGAAATGTTGTTTACAAGATGCGGTGTCATGATTACGATTAGATGAATGTGGATCAGACAGGAAGGCGACTACGAGAATACAACAGTATAATAACGGTTGTAAGAACCCCTGCGCCTCCTCGCTGGTTTCATTACACACAGTCAAAGGACATCGCTTCGATTGGAACAACGTAGAGGCCCTAACACAAGGTGAGAAACGAAAAGGAAGAAAGTTCCTTGATTCATGTTATTCGATGAAGCACACGAAAAACATACACCTCGAGATGGATATAGTTTACTAACCTCTAAGACGGAGAGAAGTAAAACAGCTTAAACACCGTCGTGGGCAGCTGAACGTGCCGTCAACAACACAGACGCAACAGTCGGGGCAAAACTATCCCACAGCTTTCCCTAGTCTATCGGATAATTTTGGAAGGTGGATGGTAGCGGGACTCAGATCGAGGGGGTGAATTCAAAAGTCACTTGCTATTCGATCAAAAATCGACAACCAATTCAACTGATTACACTTGACCGGACAGCGCAGGGAGAAATTCATCTAGTTTGGTGATGAAACGTTTGAATACCGTTCGCGAAGCTCAGCGATCAGATGAACCCAGGAACGATCCGTCCGGACTATCAGTGCATCAAGTCATTTCAAAATAAAAATACAATTCATTATGCTGATTCTGGCAGCATCTACAGTCCAGAAGTATTATCCTCTAGGGTATTCTATGCATTTGTTGGTGTATCAACGTATCCACAAGATGCATTCTTTTTAGACATGGCTGTGGAAGTTGAACTGGTCATGCAATATTTGGGGCTGCCGTTAGCGTCCTGTATACGACTACGTCACCGCTCCCACCAGGTTCAGAACAGCGAATAAGCCAACAAGGTTAGGTCTAGGGCTCACCTACGAGGAGCTCATGGTTAATGGGCTTAAGGTGTGCAGTCCACTGGGTCGAAGCGAGCAAGCAATTTTACTGTTCTAGTACATTTCTATGTCGAATACCCCGATGTATTAGCACCTTTTATCCACTTCTTTTGAAAATAGTAGTTGAGTATCCATTACTGAGTAGACCTCAGAAGTAGCCTTGGAAACGTTCTTGAAAACATTCAGGTCACTTGTCACAAAATCACCAGGGAACATCAAATCAAAATCCTTCTTGAAAAGCCGAACATGGAAATTTATGGCATTGAGGGATCGGACATGTCACCTTTACAAAAAAATCCCAGTGCTGTAGATCTGAGAGCTTGAGTAACTCAACGCAATTACTGTGTACAGTTGCTTCATGAAGACAAGGTAGCACATCAATAGGACGTAGCGAAACGATTCTGTCCGAAGCACCAGCTTTTCATAGACACGCGAATACACTTCGTAATGAGCATTGCGGCATTACTCTACGCATTACTTTTGGTAGGTATACACACACAGCAAAAGAGGCGGGAAAAATAATTTGCGGCACAAGTCTCAAACATTTTATTTAGCTTCCTTCACAATATCATCAATGTTATCCAGCGTCATATTCAAAGCAGAAAAGAGGCTGAAAAAGCTTTTTTTTTCCTTGGGTACACAGCTCTCCTGGAGGGGATATTATTCCTCCTAAAGCACTGCACGTAGCAGCCGTGCACCGAGCCCAACCACTTGTAGGATTCCTTCTGCGTTGTTTAGACAAACACTCCTCCGTCAACCTGGAAATGAGGTATTGTAGGCCCCATTCAAAAGGAGAAATTCTATCTGATCTTGCCACTAATCTCCCTGTAAAGCTTCCCGCTGTGCTCACCGAAGTCATGGAAGCGCTCATCGCAGTCCTACGGATAAGCTACCTAGAAATCCAGGCATAATTGCGCCGGAGCAACACAGGTCTATTCAACATTGGCCATGTACAACGAATCTGCTGACAGCACGTGACAACTAGACGGAAACAGTAGACAAGGAACCGACGTTATGTACATGGAATTTTTGAACGCCTTCCATTTGAATCATCGAATCCTAGTTCATAAAAGTCAGCACTACAACATTGGAGAGCCAATACTAGTTTGGAATGGTAACATTTCCGCCAACGGCAGTTGGAGGTTAGAGTCTAAGCATCTCTGTCCGACCCGAATCGATTGGAATGTTGCGTACAGAAGGATTCGATCCTTGAGCCTGGCCTATTTGCAGTTTCCTTTAAAGATCTGCCGAGACTTCTCACCTCAAGAAGTTTACTCTTCGCGAACGACGTTAAAGTTGAGAAAGCAATTATTCCAATGGCGGACTACGCGATCCTCCAGCGAGATGTCGACGAGACGTGGCATTGGTCAGTATAGAAAGCACTCTCATTCAATGTGAACAGGTGTCGCGTTGTTCACACTCACCGTTGGCACGCTAAAATTTATAAACTTGGGACGCACCATCTGCATCCAGCTCTCGGGCAAGTAACCTCCGTTTGCTTGTACAGAACGACCACGGGTGTTCCATACAGTCATCGTCTTCATCAAATAGAAGTAACCACCATGTTGTCCCATTGCGGAGGGCCTCCAGGAGTTTGCATTCATACATCTTCTTTCTGATACTTAACGCTTGCGCACGTCCCCACGTTGAATACACCATCCATGCTTGGCAGCTTTTGCTAAAGCGTGACCTTGCATCACTGGAAACTCACCAACGTCGATCAGCGAGATTTGTCAAGGCATTGCGCAAGTTTCCGTAGCAGCAGTGACGGAAGACACTCAGAGTGTTCAATGGAGGCTGCTAGCAGACAAGTGCCGAAATACTTTTTACCAAGTACTGGGTGACCCCGGTCATTTATGCCGCCACCTTTTGAAACTAAGCCCAAACACCAACTTCAAGGGGCATTAGAGTGAAACTGAATCAAAGATAGAGCCGTCTGAATTGTTACTGAACGTACTTCTCCCTCCGGGTCTGCAAACCTTGGAACGTACTTCCAAACTCAATTGTCTTTGTCCCCACCCTTGCCACTTTCAAAAACGTTTGGATGTCGTATTGAACTACCTACCCATTTTTACATGTACCGATAGTCTGGATATATTCAGGCTAACTGGCCTCTTTGGAATCAAAACCCACAGTGACACACGTAAGTCTGTGCAGAGAGCATAGCAATCCGCTTGTTACGTGCAATGAGTGGTAACCACAAATATTTGTTATTTCGTTTTCCCCTGCAATATCGCACTCCCACAACCCCTTTCTATACCTCAGTACACTATCACTTCAACAAAGTATATTCTATGTTGCTAATTTATCTCAATTTCAGCAGCATTTTCTTTTAGTACCAACCTACGATACATGTTAAATCTGTACTTTTTACCCGTCGTAAGCCAATATTCCACTTTTTCATTAACCACTTGATGACTTACCTGATGTTAGAACGTCCAAATGGTGTGGGCGGCTGTTTGCTGAAACACATCTGTGACACTGATCTACGAGTCTACGACCTGCGGCTGTCATGGCAGTAAAGTTATTTGGAAGGCTGGATAAATTCTACCTCCCTTCATGTTCATAACCTGCGTGATGTACTGGTGAAAACAATAGTTTCCGCGCTAACACTATATTACCAATGCAACTGGATGATTTAGCCAAATCATCGCACTGTACTGCTTTATAATGTCCTACCATTTTATTTCCTGGCCGGAATTTTTGGCTTTTCCAATCGCAATATTATGCACCATAAAACAAAAGTGAAAACTGTGGTAGATTCGGAATTGAAGTATAACTATGGTCCAACCAAGGTAGCCTCGACTCGTAGTAAGGAACATCTGAATTGCAATTTGAATTCCGCGGGTATATATTCTAAAGCAATTGGTGTAATAGAATAACAAGAATCAACCCTTGAGTATTGTATGTAAAATCATCACACCCTCTGCAGCTTGAATGCAACTCCAGGTTTCTGTAATTCGGTTGGGATTTCTGTTGCAATCTGGTGGATTTTCTTGGAGGCTTACTCGACTCAAAATGCTCATGAAAATCTGAAAAGGAATTGTCATTAGTATTTTCAGTGCATACAGAATCAAATGACAACTGACTGGAATCCTTGCATCGTACTTGATCAACGTATCGATTATGTCCTGAGCAGTCATTGAGATCCAAGAATTTAACCATAGGACTTCCAAGTTTGTTAACAATGCTTCCGGATGAAGGACATAAATTATTGCCTCTGAAATAAGATACTTAAAGACCGAGAATAGATGGGCCTTGATGAATGGCAATAAATTTGGATTCAACATGATTAGTATGCTTATATAGCACAGGTAAAGTACAAGAAAGAAAGAAAGAAACGCGTTGTCCATTCTTTTTGTCGACTTGACCACAATTTATACTGTCTACGTTTTTCTGCGTGTGCGATTGAGTAATGCCGTGATGTTTAAACGAGTTATTTTATCATTGTTTTCACGTTTCGGCATGAAATCGGCGGCTGGCTGAACCAAACAAAACTTGTTGATCAGCGGCAGTCGTCTGGGATTTTGAAATGTCAGAAACATCCTGAGAATGCAAACAGATGGATTTCACTCGATTATAAGTCGATGCTGGCAGTGAAAAGAACTGGCGATATAAATCGGGATTATTTACGCCATCAAGTAAGCAATCTCTCAGGTGTCCATCAAGCTTATCCACTAGTGCACAAGATGAAGCTTGAGACTGAAGTTAGGGGATGCAATCATGAGCAGATTTATTAGGTGGACCCAAAAGTAAGTTGAAATTTATCCTTTCGGCAACTACGAAATTTTCCGGTAATAAATGAGACAAAAGTGGGTCCTTCAGCTTGTCGCATGCTAAGTCTGTCGGGAGCTGAGGATAAGCCAGATTCTTCAGGAGTGAATAGGCCTCTCGTCCAACAACAGGAAAAAAGTGAGCTCTTTAAGGTCACTTTTGGTGAGCCACCATAGCTCGAATCTTTCCATGTATTTTTTAACTCCCAGAGAGATGCATTCACGTTTAAGGATTTGACATTTGAATTCCTTTTGGCTACGAAGTCAATTATAGTAGGTTCGGAGTAGAAATAGTATTAGGCTCCAACCAAGCTAGTCTCGACTCGTTGTAAGCACACTCGAATTGGAATTCGAATTTCATGGGTAAATCTTTTAAGTCATTTGGTGAAAAAGAATAACAACAACCAATTATTGACTATTGTATGTACAATCATTATAAAACCTTTATCTCACAGACACTTCAAAGGAAACGGCTATCTTCTTTCCAGAAAGTTACATTGTATTTTGCTTGCCAGTTTGTTGAAACCACCGGTGAGGCCATCAGCAGCATTTGTGAAACACATGCTTAATGGTGCATAAGGACTCAGAGATTATTATTTTGGTGATAATCCATGGAGGGAACAGGGAAACAAACAGAGCCCAGAAAATCGACTAGTGTTGAGCTGATATTCGCAGCAGGGTATCAATGTCTGTATCGCTAATCCCTTGGGTTGGGTTAAATCGATCGTGTGACTGGGGACCAGAGCATAAGCATGATTGTAGTTGTATGGCCGCCCAAAAATGATCGGATCACGTGGACCATGAATGCAAGAAGATATGATGATTTTAGAGTTAGAAAGAAAGTGAATAAGGAACAAAAGAATAGTGAAATGGTACGCTGCGTCATTTTCCACATGTACATTATGTTTACTGGCCGGAAACAGAAAGATCGTGATCGATTACTACGGTGAAGTCTATAACGTGGAACTCAAGCACTGATTGCGACGATAACCAGTGACAACAACTGTGGATTTCTATGATTCAGAGGTGCGATGTTCACCGGACTCAGTGTGTGTTATAAAGGGCTGAGAGGAACGAGGAGCAGATTAGCAATAGCACGTAGAATGCTAGCGAGAAACCTACAGATAAGTTGAAGGAGATCAGAGTGCGCGTTCAATAACACAAATGGATAATCAAAGCTAAAGATAACAAAAGAATCCATTGTTGCAAAACCTGAGTGCTTAAGTGTTCCACGTTCACTATAAGTCCGAACCACAGAGTAGGAGCCACCGGTTCTACAGGAAAATACATCAACGTTTTCAGTTGCCCATGATAGTTGCTTTACCAAGAGGGAGTGATTTGGTGACAGGTTGACAGAAATTAGTGGGTTTCCGTAGTTTCTATCCATACTCTTTTTCCACTTTGAACTAAGATTTGCTATCCTCTTCAAGCGGATAATTTTGCTACGCTTGAAACAACTCACTCTGCAATATTTTAAGGAAGACCGCGGTCCTTATCGTGCTCTGGTCAATACGTCCTCAGTTGCAATGTTGAATGTTGTCACTACACAGCACGACGCGTTGCCATCTCATTTGGTCTCATCAGATGCAGATAGCAGACTTCGAACCGGCGACCAATTGGAATATTTGCCGAAAACTCTACTCCTCTGGCTACTGGGTCACGACGGGCAACGTTTGGCACAATGTACGCATCAAAATGGCCCTTCATCAGTTATTAACCGCTGTGGCAAGTGTTGCACTTTGTGACGATACTCAAACTGGTAAAGGTTTCGAATAATATTCCAGTGGTTACGGGTTCGAAACCTGCTATCTTCACCTGATGAGATCAAATGAGATAGAAACGCGTCGTGCGTCCAGTGTTTTCTGGTGGGCAACACCCATTTTCCATTTGCTTCGGCTACGGTCCCAGTGATTGCATTAACAAAGATTCACCTTAATGGGATTGGCGGTCTACATTGAGATAGCGCGTCGCAATCCAATCACAGAATGTGTACACCAAAATAGCCCTCTAATCAAAACGTTGTCACACTCCCGACTATCCTAATTCTGGTAGGTAACCTATCTGTGTCAAATCTGTGCTGACTGTTCTTTTACACAGGCCAGCCACTCATTCCACATGCCCTGGGGGCCTAAAATGTATGTTCCTTCAACTATGCATCACATGATACTTGAACCTGAAGCCTCGCACTTTGTCGACTTGTTTTGTTTGCCGGATGAGGGTGAAGGAAGCGCGTTACCTGATTTTCGGTGTCACTTATTTTGACATATGCGGTGCGACAGTGTACCGAATTGGAAGAATTCGGATAGCATACTTGGCTTGCTGAGGTCTTTAATTAAATCTGAACTGTGTTCTCAGCGTGCACAAACTGGAGCAGCAGATCTGGGGATGCGCCTATTGGTACAACTACACGGGTCCCATACGGGTTGGAGGATTACGTACCCAATAGATTAGATGTGTAACTAAACTGACCTTTAGTGAACGGCCTCTGCAATTTATAAAACAATAAGCTATGAGAGGATTGTCCTGTTCTCCTAGCCGGGCATTTCGCTTGCAGACGTTTCGTTACCAAACTAGGTAACATCTTCAGTGTGGCTATTCAGACCTGATTCACGGTCTCGCAAACCAATGTCAGATCCGAGTGACTATTGATTGTTGCCTACTTCGAATGTCAGCTTTCGATCTGTTCACGTGAGTCGGTCGAGTGGGCACCTCTTCTTCTTGTCGCTCTGATGCCTAATGCTGGCTTAACCAGCAGTGCTTCATAGACACCCTCAAGCTCCAGGTGTTTTTTGATTGAGTTCCGGCCAGAATGTCAGGCCTCGAGGAACTCACGAGCTCTGCGGTTTCTTGCTCTTCCAACTATTTCGACTTTCTCCAGATCGAACTGATGGTTCTCGGCATCCATGTGTACTGACATTAAGGATCTCTCATCGTGGCGGTGGATGGCCAGACTATGTTCGTGCAGTCTTGTGCAAAGTTTTCCTCCAGTCTGGCCTACATAGTACTTCTCACAATTCTTGCATGAAATTTTGTAAACTACACCCGATGTTTCTTTCTTAGTGAGTTTGTCCTTCACCTTACAAAGTTTAGTTCGTATGGTTTCCGTTACTTCGTGTGCAACAGTTATCCCGTGAGGCATTAGCAGCCTCGCTACCATTTCAGAAATCTCATGGATGTAAGGTAGGATAATCGTTCTTCTTCCTGTTGCATATGTAGCTGCGGGTTGCGACTGGCTCTTCGACATCAGGCAGAGGAGAAAAAAGCTTTTAGGGTACGAATTTCGCTGAAACATGCTAAATAGGTGGTTTTCCTCCGCGTTTCACAGTTTCGGCGTGCTACAATATGTCTGGGCCCGTTTGAAAAGTGTCCTCACGCAACTTCGCTTGTTTTTGGTCGGATGGTTACTGCGATAGTTTAAGATCTGATCGGTGTGGGTAGCTTTCCGATAAACTGTTGTTTCCAGTGACCCAGAAGCATGTCTTCTCACTAGCACGCCCAAGAATGGCAACTGATCATTGTTCTCTTAGTCGTTGGTGAAATGGATGCCGGAAAATATATTGTTGATTAGTTGATGTGTTGCTTGTAGTCTGGAGCATTTGAGGATGACAAATCGTCTACGTAACGTAACCAAAGTTTGGGCTCCACTATTGGCAATGCCTTCTGTTCTAAGCTTTGCATCACTGCTTCCGATACCAGTGCAGAGATTGGCGATCCCATTGGAGTACCCGTTATCTGTTTGTACATTTGACCATTGAAAGTGAAATGTGTGGTGAGGCAGAAATAAAGCAACTCCCTCAATTGTGTGGCTTTAATTCGGTTGCTGGTATTTACCGCTCCGTGTTGTTCAAGCAGAGTCCACATTGTTTGTCTCGCCGGCGTCGTGTCAATTGATGTGAACAAAGCTGTAACGTAAAAGGAGACCATTATCTCGTCTCTTTCTATTGTTATTCCTTTGAGTTTTCAAGAAGTTGTTCTGCTGACTGGATTGAATGCTCTGAGCTTGCAATTAGGTGTTTCAACCGTTTCCAAAGTTCCTTAGGCAGCTGGTAATTTGGTGCCGCGGGTAATGACACGATAGGGCGAAGCGGTACACCATATTTGTTTACCTTTGGGATGCCGTAGAACCGTGGCAGCACTGAATCCTCGGGTTTCATCTTGCTGTGTTCTAACTTCTTGAGCTGTCCCATTTGTTCCAGTCTTTGAAGAGTGTTGTTGAGCTTGCTTTCCAGACGTTTTGTAGGGTCGTTATTTACCGGCTGGTAGGTGTTTACATCTCCGAGCAGTTCTTGTGCTTTCTTCATGTAGTCAGATTTGTCCATTATTACAGTAAGACGCCCCTTGTCGGCCGGTAAGATAACAATAGTTTTGTCTTTTCTGAGGTTTGTCAGTGCCTTTCGTTCGCTTACACTGAATATGTTGGTTTCCACTTTGTGGCTCGGAGCGGAGATGATGCTGTGTCTAAATGCATGTTGGGTTTCATTTGTGATGTTTGATGTGGTCAGCGTTGATTCAAGTGCGGCAAGGAAAGCAATGGGATTGGAATCTTTGTAATTGACTTGTAAACCTCGTACAATAACTGCTCTTTCTGTATCTGATAGGGTTCGTTTGAATAGATTTTTAATCCATGCGTCCTCTTCGTTTGCTGGTTTTTGTTGCGAGATTCTGTCCAACTTTCATTTAATTTCTGCTTTGTTTGGAATTTGGTCTTATGGGTACTAATGGCACTCGCTTTCTCAACCTCTCTGGTTAACTGTTCCCCAAGGTTGGACAAACAAATGGCCTTTTGTTGATCGATTACTCGTTGATACTTTTGTCATCGGTTGTGTGCATCCGTGATCAACAGACGTAGCATTCGTCGTCCATGTTGTTCGGTGATCTTCCAGGCTAAAGGATTGTTAATGGGTGGACGATAGTGCATACTTGGTGGTAGAACATGTCTTTGCAAACACTCATGGGGAAGTAGAGTTGCTCGTGAGTGGAGGATTGTCGGTTAGCAAAGGTCGCCCATCGGCGAGCGGATTTTAGCGCACCGCGCCCGAATTGTTTGGAAATTATTGAGAATACCTGTAGCTCGTGGTGTGGATGAGAGGATTGTCCTGTTTTCCGAGCCGGGCATTTCGGTTGCAGACGTTTCGTTACCAAACTAGGTAACATTTTCAGTGCCAATATGCATGTAGCTAAGACCAGTGTCTTGGTGTCCGAAGTTTGCACTGTGTATAACTTTGGAGAAGCTCTACCTCGATGGAGGTTGGCTGGATTCTAGCTCCAGTGTCTTAGGTGTGGTACAGGAACACCATGAGGACCTTGACATTTCCTCGAATGACACAAGAGAAAGTGTTTGATTATTTCAACTGAGAACCATTATCAAGAATTTATAAAGTCCACTGTATGGTTGTTGCTTGCGAAGTTTCTCTTTAGGAGTCTGCGGAACCAAGCTGCTTCGTGGTGGGTACAGGCGTTGCTTACGCAGTCCGATTTTGGGTATGCACAGGGCCAAGACTAGGCAGATTCCATGGTGATGTGGCGCCGGTTCTAATCGTTGGCGTACATCGATCACGTGACAGATGTGCACCTGCATTGATATGGATTTGTCGGGGCGTAGCCCCACTCTACAACCTCGAATCAATGCAGTTTCGCGCAATCCCGTGTGCGTGGATCCGCGCGGCAGCCCCATGAGTCAGTTGTGCGTGTACACAGGTGGATGGGGGGCTTCTCGGGGTGTGTACTGCGTTCACACATGGACCTTTCTCACGCATGCAACTCATCAGGATGGTTAACGAGGCACATTTACCACCATGCACTCATAAAGGTCGCACTGATTCACCTACACTTACTGTGGACATTTTTGTCGTAATTCGGATACCGGTAAGCAAGGATTTGTTTTGCTGTGATAT
>CALYDF020007831.1:0-12204 GCA_944474145.2 Dicrocoelium dendriticum | reverse complement strand
GTGTTGGGCATTCTGGAATCACTGGTTGCACTACAGAATGTGCTTCAGTATATATCAATTTCATTCTTTCATGCATCACCTGAGCTAAAGTGGAATGTGGACTGCCACCTATCACAGTATGAACTAGGTACGTGTACCTCAAAGTCATCCTTATTGTTTCTATAAGTTTCGGGCACAACGTTCCTTCAACGACAGAGGGGCATCTATGCGTTTACACGCCAATGTTCAATTAATTGGCACAATATGTCATGTACCGGCATGCGTTTTGGCAAATTAGGGGAATGCATTCTGGACTTGTTGAATGTCTAAAGACAGAAGGGTCCTAACATTCACTTCGTTGCATGACTCAAAGCAATTTTTGCAGCAAACATTGGGCCCCAAACGGGAAGTAATTGCAGACGTTGTTGTATCACTTAAACCAAACAAGGTGATTTCGACAGTGCACTCCAACTTCATCTATGCGCACATGTCCACAGGTAGGAACAGTTTAACAATTCTTCGCTAAAACTTCAATATGATTGTTCCCGCGCACAGAATTCAACGACCTAATCACCCTGATTTGGAATCGTCAACACGACGAGAAAGCTGATGCGATGAAAGCTGCGAGTCTGTACAGGCAGCTGAGTGTGCCGTGATGGTTCCGCTAGGCATTTCAGTAACCTTAACTATTGCGGCCTGAGATTCGTGGGGCTAACTTGCACAACAGTACTTAGGAGTGACTGGCTGCTACCTCATCCAGTCCGAACACCCAAATGCAGGTTGATAAGCGCGCTTCGTCCTACATTATGGAGGAACCGTACGGCTACTAGCATTGAGTCTGTATGGATGGGAAAAGAAATCGATACAGGACAAGCAGAGTCTTAACAGCAGACAGTTCACCGCAATTCGTATCTCTTGACTTCTGTTTGTGTACCCTCGAGTCCCGAATAGTTTTATCCAGTATCATTGTATCAACTTCGTGATTCTTTTCGTACAGCGGTTGTTTGACGTCATTCATTACAACTTTATACCATCCAATAATTCGAAGAAAGTAGAAGCCACGATTAAAATTCACGCACAATAATATGCCTCGACGGGGAGTCGAACCCCGGTCCACGAATTTCCGGTCCGCTGCTCTACCACCTGAACTACCGAGGGCTGACGAAATTTGCGCACCTAATCGTCAGCCCTCGGTAGCTCAGGTGGTAGAGCAGCGGACCGGAAATTCGTGGACCGGGGTTCGACTCCCCGTCGAGGCATATTATTGTGCGTGAATTTTAATCGTGGCTTCTACTTTCTTCGAACTTTACACTACTCACAAACATCCATACAATAATTGTCTAGATTTTGCTTCGGTGAAGTAAAGCGTGAACTCACCTGATGATACCTTCTCGTATTCTTTTAAAAGTGGCTTTTTCCAAGTGCGCGAATGGATTCGTGTCCTCTTGGCTCAAAATATCGAACGCCATTGAGGCATGATGATTTTCTAGGGGACTCTGGTCGTTATAACGCATCGCCAGTTCAGTGCCGGCATTAATCTATGAAAATGAATAAAAACAGAGCGAAATTCCGTTTAGTACAACATTTATTTGCTAAAATATCTTTCGTTCCTGAACTAGATAAAATTTCCTAAGTGTACCGGCTAAAGTATAGTAACATCGGGAAGGCAGTTTATTCACTTCATAGTAAGCATGATTCTAATCAACTAACCAGAGATCTGTCACTAAAGTTCTAGCAGCGTTCGGAAAAATGACAAGAACTATCAGTAATTCTAGCATTTAAATATGCATAAAGGATACATTTACGGTATTTATTAATGCTCGTCACGCGAATGGAACGAAAGTCTGGCTCGAAAAGTTCCATAAATCTAAAGCGGATACTGGTGTTTGTAAAGAAGCCCGAAACTCACGTATCCACGATCTCTAAATATCACGTCCATAAATCTCTTTTCTTGCTCCACCGACGACGCGCGATGGATAGTCGGATACAGCAAAGTTGAGCAACACACTACTCGTTCTATTAGCCTAGCGAATCAACAGTTTAAGTTAAACGAAGCCCAACTGCATGAAAATGACTAACTTACAAAACATTTCCACACCAGTATGCCATCATGTCGTATGTTGTAACACGAAGTTATAAATTCAATTGGTTCAGGATGAAAATATTGGAGTTAAACACTGGGGAACACTAGCTCAACCAAATTAATCGGAGGTCAACTGCCAGGCCTGAATTGGTACAATTCTTTGGCATAATCTATATATCTGTAAAGCATGAAGCACTCTCACAGGACCACCTAGTTCAACTAGCACTGACGGAGTATGGAACCCACCATTTGATCCTTTCGCGAAACACAAAATGTAGTTGACGTTGACGAATGAGCGAATACATTAGCTAGTTCATATGAAAGGAAAGTTAAATTTATTTGTCTTAAAGTGCACGAAAGTGCGTTTAATTTGGTCATGTGCTTAGCCGTGCCTACGATACCGCAGAGGAATTCGTTCCTAAATGTGGCAAAATAACTTGCCACTTAAGTGTGAGTTTCGCTTGCCTTTAGTCGTTTCACTCTCACTGGTTGTGATGTGATGGTATTGGTAACCAGAGGCGCATATCTGGGTGCTATACGACATTGATGGGAATAGAACTTTAGGCCAAAAGCAGACAAGTGAACGCTTTTAGCGTCTTGCTAATCTGGACCTAGTTAACAGGCTTGGTGTTAGCAGCCCGTTTGAAGAGCGATCTCTGATTTACGGTGTTATCCAGGAGATTTTTTGCACCTTTCGTCTGCAATGATCCCTAACACTACCAGTAATAATGATTAACGAAAGCATAGACCGTCCAGGCACTTTGGAGTTCAAGTTTGTTGAAAATGCTTTATTTATGTTTTACAGTAAGGCTTCTTTTCAAGATAAACCTACATGTGCGACCCCAATTTAGAACGAATGTCATTAAGCTTTCACAAAGTGGCCATTTCTACTTGATAAGTAATGCTCACAAATAATTTCACAGCTTAATAGTGAACTGTCGCTCGGAACGAACAACTCGGACCGTTTCAGCACACTTGGCCTATGACAAATATTGCATATAAAACAACGAAATCTAAGAAACAAAGGTTTTGACAATCCACAAATCATATTGCAGGTTCCCAATTGCTGGATTTTGCGTCACTTGATAATGAGACGCAAGTGATTTTCATAAAACTGCTTCAGTTTGCCAAAAACATAGCCAACTCTTTCTCCAACGAATGATTGGCTTTGACACTGAGCTTCATTCGCCTTAACTACCGAAAGTTTAGCAAGTGTAACTACTAGCAATTAAGCAGAGGAAATGGTTTTCACAGGTTTTCATTTTCCTTCTATATCAAAATGCATGCTAGCGTGTCTTGTGGCTATTCTCTCTTGTTTGTGACGATTGAGAAGTACTCGGGACATTGTCATCACAATTAAAGCTGCATAGTATATTTAGTGTAAAGGGACACATTTGGATTCTACACCCATACCGTTAGGATTGACAAGTGACCACTTGTGCATAGATGTCGAATATCGCGGTATAAAGGTTTCATGATCTATATGGGTAGTTCTGCGTAACTGTTTACCAAACGTGGTTTGTGCCCAGCAAAGAATATTGTTCGTATTGTCACAACACAGCAATCTTTTGAAATATAGGACGTTTAGATCGTAAGGTCCCGATAACTGTTTTTCATCAAAGGTCTGAACTAAATAAGAATATGCGTATCTCGGGGTGTAGATGCAGATTTTGAACTGTCTCCGAGCTGAATGATGGTTGTGCAGACGTTTCGTTGCCTAACAAGACAACATCATCAGTGCGGCTTCAGGGGTCTGGTTCGCAGTGTCTCGTAAGCGACTTGGACATCGAAGTCTGCACAATAATCACTCAGCTCGGAGAATAGCCCAAAATCTGCATTCATGGAAGATCATCTGCTAACAGTGACTGCACAACTGCAAACGCGCAACATGCGCTTATATCTTCAGCTCGAATATTGATGTTCCATGGAGCTACGTAGAAAGTATGTACACATTAAACACAGACAGGTCCAGCGCTCCCTTACTGAATGAATTTTGCCCAACCTCTTCAGTGGGTTAAAGAGAACGCTGTCAGTCTAGATCGGGTTACTGTAGAGCAATCATATAAACTGCACATGGACATGTTGTGCAAGTGAGCCCAGAATTCATCCTCGAACCGAGTATGTGCACATAACAAGATAGATGTGCAAATTATGGCCGGAAATACAGTAAAGTTCTCGTGCACTATTTTCATTGCAAAACATATTCCGAAACCATACTTCATGTCAGACAGAGTCTGGACAACTTCTAAGAGTTTCAGCAAATTGCAAAATACTTAACCATGCCTTGCATCAGATTAACTGTGCTATGAAAGTGGACAGACAAAAGCTTGCTACGGTCCTTCAGCACTCACATTCCCCGGGCTACCACCCGCGAAGTTTGCACTTAGACTTCATCAGTAAATGTCGGTGGCCTTGTAGTTGGCCAACTGCCTGTGGAATCTACAGTTAGAAAGCATGTAGGGGACAAAGCAATACAGCTTCACTTCAGCTATCATTGAATAAGCTGTGTTACTCCACGGCATCCCTACCTGCTGATATGGACACAACTGTCCCAACGTTTGTGATCACCCAGATTGTTTCACTGTTTAGACCATTCTCCACCTCGTGCATGTTCACCAGTTATTTGCTCTTTCGTGATTTTGTCGTCAATTCTTTAATCCAACGCATTTGTACTGCACAAACCATTTCTTTCTCTTACTCAGCATTACGTCTCTTTCCAGAGTCAAATTGCCTCACTTGTTTTGAGGTTTTAACAACAGAAATGTACGTGCTATATTACTGCAATGGATGTAAACTGCATATCCTCTCACCCACAGAATATTAGTTTATTAGTTCGTTTGAGAGATGTGTGCAGCATAAGTACCTATCAGCACAAATATCGTTGACATTTGGTTTCAACTGCCATTTGTAACTGAAGCATATGCTGAGCCTAGCAAAAAATATGCAGGGGTATTTTGCATGAGCAACTTGATACTCCGGAATCATTTCATGACGTTTTATCGTGAGTTATAGAAATCTCTTTTGTGATGAGGTTAACCATAAACTCATTGCATTTTTTAGTTTGCAATTATTTTGGCTTATAAGCCCAGCGGGAACATCACGAATTCCAAGATAGGATGGTGCTGAGAATTTTCGTCGATGGCTTTTCAATAGGATTGATTGACTGAGTAAACATTGGCCAACAATTCAATAGTTTCTAATAAAGCATAACACATTTCATTGGAAAGAGTGTTATGAGTATAACGAATGGGCTGTTCATAATAAGTAACTGCAGCAGACGACATGTCTAGTTTTATTTTTTCTGATCCTGTGCGTTTGCCTCTAGTTACAATGAAAGCCTCATGTTTATGATATCTAGCCTTCCACTGAGATGGTCTCAATTCTCGTAGATGATCATGTTTAAGTATCTTCATTTTTTCCTTCGAGCTCTGAAGTGCGGGCTTAGATTGCAACACGCGCTCTCGATACGAATTACATGGCACTTAGCGGTTAGATTTGTTGATTTCGATCATCCAAAACCGATCATCCGGCGAGACATGTCAAGCTTCAGCTTATTTTATCCGCAATATACCACTGAACATTGACCATAAGATCCTAAAGTGAAACTGCTTAAATCGTTGAGAGTTGCGGTAGACCAGTGCGCATGTTTCGAGCAACCTTTCTATTCGTGAGACGTTCATTTTCCGATCGGTTTTTATACCTTAGAGACATTCCTGTTTCCGGTCAGACCTCCGCGGTCATGTAACATACAGCGTTCGTACCTATGAAATATTCATCTTTCAGGTCCAGCCTGGTCATCTACCAACATTCACTTTTCGACATCACCGTTGCCATATTCACATCGTGCCAATTTACTTGTTTACATATGTAAACCCGAGTACGTGAAAATTCACACTTTTCACGATCGCGGTATATAAGCAAAGCTGGACTACGCCTTAATCGCCTTGAGCCTGGCCGATAAAATTGACTGTTGCTAAAGACCTGCATTTTGTCTTCCGGTATGCGACCTCTGTACCTAAATGCAATATGATTACAACACGGACAACAGCGGCCGGTGTGGCACGCGGTCGAACGCCTTTTGCATATCCGAGAATTGGTGATTGCCGTTTCTGTGTCAAACACGGTCGTAAAATAATCAAGGACTTTTTGCTGGTAAATAATACACGAGCATTTCGGGAGAAAGCTATGTTGGTAGGCATTGATCAGCTCCAGTCATGTGAGAACCTGGACAACATTATTCTTAATGATTCTTTCTAGGACATTGAAAAGGGCAGACATGTACGTTTACGGGCGGCAATTTGACGTTTCCTTTCGCGCGCTATTTGGTGCTTAAAAGCTATGATGTATTTCTTCCAGTATGATGGGAAGCAAGCGCTGGCTAGCCATATATTGAGGACGTTCAATAATAACAGAGATATTTTATCCACCGAGCCTTATGACCGCTGATGGATGCCATCTGAGCTCGGATACGCTGATAGTTTTATTAGCGCCATAGCATACTGCACCAATCTCAATGTCACAGGAATACTGAAAGTTGTTCCATTTTCCTTTTTGGGATTGGGGTGGGTGGGTGAAACAGCTGAGCGTCATGAAGAAAGGAGACAAAGCTGAAGTTGATTGACTTGCAGATTCAATGGATGTCGCGCGTTAAGGAACCATCGTTCAACTTCAGCATTTTGATTTCCTAATGAGGCTTAGGGTTCTTTCGTTTAAGCATCTGAATCAATGTGCGTGCCTTTTCAGGACTTCTAATTATCCGACTTCGTTCATTAATTTCAGCTGCCTGCGTTAAACATTTTAGTTGTTACAGAACCTTATGTATCTGTATTAATGCATCGAAGCTGGTACGGTTATGATATAATGCTTTAGGTTACTTTGCTTTGATTGCTGCCTTGTTGCGAGGGTTGTGCTGATCAATATATTTGTGGACATTGCTCCAAACGATGAGTGCCAGTCCATACGTATATAGGCCAATATTGTTAACAAACTCATTTGCAGCTACATCAGAGTTATGGGTTGAGAATGACGTGCTCCAGCTCATGTCACTAATAAATTCATTAAGTGCGTTCTAATCAACTTTATGTAGATTGCCATTTAGTAGTAACAATACACTTATTTGTTTATGGAATTCAACCGTCATGCTACAATGTTTAGTGTTGTGTTCACAGCCCGGTATTGAATTGTCGACTGGACACATGTACTGAAGTGGTCCACATCGTGAAGACACGAACGAGGATACTGACACTTCTGATTGGCTCCCCAAGATGCTGGGTCAAGTTATTGAGGTGGATACATGAGATGATTTCCTCATGTCACGCAGTGGCCCTGGGTGTAGGCAGCAACCAGTTAACATATGGCACATAAATCTGTAGATGATACAGGGGGAAGAATTGATCACATCCATTAGCTTTTGGATTTTACATTGAGTGGCTCCGTGTGACCGATAGATGAAGCCTACTAGAAGACGCATGGATGGGATCACTAGCCATCGTGTACCTACAATGTCACTGAACGCATCTTGGTCAGCAGGATTGGCAATAAGGCTGTTCCGCATGTATGTGGCACAGCCACCACCACGTTTGTGTGAACTACCGTTGCAGAAAAAGTGATAGCCTACAATGTTATTTGAGTAGTACTAATTTTTAATGTGCACCACGTTTCAGTAATACAAGCCTTATCAGTGGATTTCGTAAACATAAGTGGTGAAAGTACATCCGTTTTAGGCAACAGAGAGAAAATGTTAATTTGAACAGAGTTAAGAGAGACCACCAGATTTCGATAAAAGTGGTGGGCAAAGTTGGAATCGTTTTCACTCTATCTAAAAACGATGTGTTGTGAGGTACTTGAGTCACACTATGCTCTGCATTGTACCGGAAGGAATGTAGTAGGTACTTCAGTACCCAGATCATCCTCTGGCCCATCATAGCATGCGGTGGTGGCTGGATTGGAGGTAGGGGACGCGGGGGCATACGACAGTCCAAAAACGATGTACATTTGCAGTGTACAGGAGTGGGGGATGCTAGCGTCCCAACGCGGGTTTTCGCTCGGATTATATTAGTTCTGTTTCAGAAATGAAATGTACGGTGGTAGGTGGGTTATGAGTTGTGGGGGGGATAGGGGTTGTGACCTTGTGCACTTGCTTTCGTAATGTTCACGATCATTCTGATGCTTATTTCGGCTTTGGACATATAGAGGCTTTGCCAATTTGGAGCCGCGGGTTGTGGGATGCTATGGGCAAATATTGGATCGGCTTTCTATTGCTTATTCTGTTATCGGTTTCGGTGTTGCACGAGGGAGCCTTAAGTCGCACACTGTCTCACCTGGTCTAGACGGGTATCTCTACAATCTTGTAGTGATCACTTTATAGTTGTTGAGATTCGACTGTTACTGGATGAATTTCTGAGATGGGGCTTACTGTTGCATTCGACTACTCCTCGATCGGAGTGGCATTCGTATTTACTGCTGAAAGTATGAGGCACAGAATTTTGGTTGTGGGCTCGACGGGTCCCAAGTACAGCTAATGCCAAAGTTTGTGTGGGCTCGTCCTTGATAGAAGGGGCACAGGAGGTGGATTAGTATTCTGCAGGTGCCTCATCACTCGTTATATTTTCAGTTTGCTTGCGATGATCGAGAGGCGCTCATGACTATCGCTACTTTGGAATCCGTTACGAGGACAATGAGGACTGTAACGCATTTCATCACCTAGTTTGTAGGAATCTGTTGACTTGTCAAGATGGAGTATACTTTTCCGTGCCCCATTACTGGCTCCATTAGTCATCATCATCATCATCATACACGTTAGCTGGAGGTGGGGAGCACCTCAGCTACTGTGACGCAATACACAGATAAAAAGAAAAAACAACTGGTGCAAGTCGGCTGAGCCACCGGTAACGGATGGGCATCGTTCCGGTAAGCTAACAGCCGGCTGCTGTGCACCCAAAAAGAAAAAACAGACTATGCAAGATTATATAAGGCTAGATAATGAGATCGTGCTTGGAGGGGGAGGCTAAGAGGGATGGGGTGGGACAAAGAAACTCACAGCACGAACGCCACTGAGGTCGGCTCCTAGCCATATCAGCAAGTATGTCCAACCAAACGTGTTCATCGTACTTTGGACCCAAACAAGGGAGCCGATACGCTCCAACCGAGGCCAGCTCAGAAGTGAGGGCCTTCATTCCTCTGGACCAAGTCATCGCTTGGCCACCCCTCCTCTTCTTCCATCCACACCCCCGGCGCGCAAACAACGCACGTCGCGGGAGTCGGTGGGCTGGCATGCATAACACGTGGCCGAGCCATCGGAGCCTGGTACATGAAATAACGGTGCTGAGCGGTTCAGTTCCTTTTCCTGTGCCATAAACAAGGCGTCGAACACGCTCGTTGCTAACTCGGTGTTCCCACCAGATGTGAGCTAAATTACGAAGGCACTGGTAGTCGAACGTAACTAGCCTCTTTATGTCCGCTGCTTTAAGCGGCCAGGTTTCACAACCGCACAGTAGGGTCGAACGTACTGTTGCATTGAACACTCTACCCTTCAGGGAAAGAGTGATGTCGCGCCGGCGCCATAAGTGGTGAAGGTTAGCAAAAGCGCCCTGAGCTTTTGCTATACGGTTCGTGATCTCATCTTCAATCCCACGGGCGTTGACAAAAGTTCCCAGGTAGTTGAATTTTTGAACGACTTCTAGCTGATCCTCACCAAGGGTCAGCGTAGGGGGCGGTCCAGACCAATCTTGGAGGAACGCTTTGCACTTCGTGGGAGCGAAGCAAAGCCCAAAGTGACGGACAGCTAGTGCTAATCTGTCCAGTGCCGCTTGGCACATTTGTGAGCTGTCACAGATTAGGGCAATATCATCAGCATACTCTAAGTCAAGAAGTCGTTCTCCTGGGAGTAGCTCCACACCTTCTAAGTCGTGTCCTGTAAACGCGATTTCCATGACTTCGTCAACAGCGAAGTTGAAGAGGAAAGGTGACAGCGGGCATCCTTGTCTCACGCCACTGGAGATATTAAAGGGCGACGACAACTTTCCGTAAGCCCTCACTCTGCCCGAGCTACGCGCATACAATGCTCGAATAATATTCACATATTTCTCAGGTACACCTTTCCTGAGTAGATAGTCCCAAAGTGCATGTCTATCCACCGAATCGAATGCACCTTTGATATGGAGGAGCACGACAATTGTGGGCCACCAATATATGTGACGGTGCTCCAACAACTGACGCAAGGTGAAGATGTGGTCAATGCAGCCACGACCTCGACGAAATCCAGCTTGCTCTTCACGAATCTGGCTTTCACGAATGCCAGTCAGTCTGTGAAGGATGACAGAGGCAAGCAATTTGGAAGCGATGGAGATCAGACTGATTCCTCTATGGCTGCCGCATTCCGATCGTGAGCCTCCTTCGAAAATTGGGACTATGTCGGAGCGGCTCCAATCGGTTGGGACAGTTTCCTGCTCCCCCAGTTTGACTAGTAACTCGTGTAAAGCATCCATTAGGGCAGGTCCCCTGAATTTGTAGAGAGCTGGAGGAAGGTCATCAGATCCCGCGGCTTTAGTTAACTTCAACAGTCCGATCTCACGTTCGACTTCTGAGCGAGAGGGTGGATCCAAAGGGACAGCCCAGGGAGTAGGGAGATCATGGGCCGGCGCGAAATCTAACCATTCCGGCCGATTAAATTGCTTTTCAGTGCTCAGCCCAACGCTCCAAGCGTTTTGATAAGTTGTAGACAGGGTGTCCACTCTCGTCACGTATAGTTTCACTAACAACAGGTCTCCTGCTGCCCGTTTCCCGTATCAGACGCAATAACTTACGATGGTTACCAAGTGCAGTGGCCATTTCCATCTCTGTTGCACGATTAGACCACCAGGATTCGCGCTCTCTCTTCAGCCTAGCACGGAGTTTTGCCCGGAGCTCTTTGCCAGTTTCATTGTGTTCGCTTCCAGCCGGAATATGCCGGCGAGCATCTATAAGTTCCAAAGACTGTGAAGAGACCCAATAACCATGTTGGCTCTTAGACATACCACATGAGGATTTGCCTGCTGCTAGTAAGGTCTGGTGAACATGGGACCAGTGACCATCAATTGCATCCAGTGAGCGTTTATCCAACTCGCATGACAGCGTACTTTGATACGCATTCAGAACAGCTGGCTTTGCCAGTTGGCTGGTGTCAATGCGCTCACAACGTCGTCATGGGGGTCCGCCAAAGCGCATCCGCAGGTCAGCACATACAAGTGCATGGTCGGTGTCCACACCTGTGCTCCAAATCGAGCGACAGTTCTGGACACAGCCTCTCCATCGGTAACTTATCGCAATGTGATCGATTTGCGTCCAAGCCTGGTTCGAGTCTGGTGGGCGCCAAGTCAACCTCCGGCGGGTGTTGTGTCTGAAATTAGTGCTCGCAAGAAATAAGCGAGCATCTTCACACAAATGAAGTAACCGCTCACCGTTATCATTACGGGAGCCTATACCATGTTGGCCGCCCAGATGCAGCTCATCAGTGGATAATTTTCCAACTTGAGCGTTCAGATCCCCCGCCAGCACTACAGTGTCCGAGCTACTTCTGTGGCTAAGGAGCTCATTCAGTTGATGATAGAAGTCGTCTTTTACCGAGTCATAGCTACAGGTTGTGGGTGCATAGGCAGCGATAACGAATAGACGCCTGTTGATCCAACGCGACTTCGAAGCTTTGAACGAGCCAGCCAATCGGACCGCACACATCCGGCTACTGATGGGAATGCAGTCAACCAGAGCAGCTTCAGCCCGGGAACTCAGGGCAATACCAACACCAGCTAGGCCGGTGCTTGAAGCTGCATCGTCACCGGATAGGCGCAATGAGAAATTGCTGCCAATGTCATCTGAAGGGGATCGCAGAGTGAGTACAGAGCTCGAGTCTTGCAGGCGGGTCCCCGATAAGCAGCAGATATCGATCGAGAGGGTCTCTAATGTTCGGGCAAGTGCTGCCTGTTGACCGATCTGAAGCAATGTGCGAACATTGAGGCATGCAAATCTGAAGGAGGATCGAGGGCTCCAAATGGAAGCCGATGAACTGGAATGGACCGCTTGCTTGGACATGGGCCTGTTGACAGGGCAGGAATGACGCTCCGCGTTCACATGTGAGTTGAAACTAAAAGACAAGCGACTATTGAAGC
>CALYDF020007830.1:0-12161 GCA_944474145.2 Dicrocoelium dendriticum | reverse complement strand
ATGAGTTGAGCGCACTTAAGTGACGCTGGATTTCGTTTAGTATAATACTGATCTCTGTTGGATTAAAAGTGTAAACAGCTTTTATGTCCTCGGCGAATAGGAGAATTTTGCGGGAGAATACGATGTGAAAAATATCGTTTACATAGACTAAGACTAAAATGGTTCCAAGAACACAACGTTGTATCTTTCCACTGGTGACAGGATTTGACGTGCTTGTTTCCTGTTGAATCTGAACCTGAATCTGATCCTATTTGTGTGGTACGAATCTAACCATGAAAGCAGAGAGTTGCCTATGCCATGTGCAGTTAGTTTGGATAAGAGGTAGTTATGCGGGACACATCAAATTCCTTGTGCATTTCGAGGTAGATGACCATTGCTGAATAACCGCCATTCAGGGCACTAGATAGAGAAAGTCGATGTGACATATGACGCAGGATGGCGCAGTTAGGAAACTGTGTTCTGAGGTGTAGATTTCGCGTCATCATGATGTCAACATTTGTAGAATTATGAGACACCCAATAATTTTAGAGCGTATTGGGCGGTAGTTGCTCATTTCATGCGCAGAGCCTGACTTGTAGCGAGGAATGACAACAGTCTTCTTCGGTTTTAATGGCACAGTACACACATAGGTCCATCTTTTCTACCGATCACGCGTGGCGCAAAGCAGGTTTCACCGTCAACTCCACTTGTGCCTTCTAAACAACCCAACTTGCCGGCAAATCCTATAAAGCAAACACTCAATATACAAAACCACGATGTGTTAAATCTCGCGTGCACCAATGTTCCCGAATCCAACTCTGGCACAATAAAAGGCAAGTGACGTAATTTAGGTAAAAAATGCTGACGACTAATAACGAACGAATATCGGTTTGGTTTAAAATGTCCATTTAGAGGAGGCGAATACTGCTTCTGGGGAAAGTATTCCAGGGTTGATAGCTGTTGTAGAGTTCCGTCCTTCAGGAACAAGCTTTTATTCGGCAAAGACAAATCGACGAATATTACAGCACATTTGTCAAGCCGAACTCCTCGATTTAAGTTAAGCGTCCACGTCCATAACTAACTACCCTTCTGAGGCAATGACATTCTTCCTCCGTCTCAGTTAGCCAATCGAGGAGTAACTCACTTGAATGAACGCCAATCCATGTCCAGCAATCAAACTAATTACACCAGCCTCACTATGGCTATCTAGCTCGTTCACTTGGTCAGTCCCTTCACTCCACATTACACGTCCATCACATTCACCCATGTTCGTGACTTTGTGGCTCCGTAACTATGCCACTCGCTGGCAACTTCCTTCTATCTGCGGCGATGCTATTCTTGCCACAAATCATCGGGCGCTCCACTCCCAGTCCACATTGTTATCTCCTGTGTCGTCCCAAATGCACCCGATTTCCTCTGGGAGTTTTCTACCCAATATTCATTACTTTTGACCTTTCAACGAAATTCGCATTCGCCGCACCTTTATTCTACTGCTCTTGACGATTCGAGGCTTGTTGAACCTACACTTCCTCCCCACTGTTAGTTCAAGTAGCTTCTGTGCACTTTGGTCGTAGTACAAATTCCGGGTGGTCCTTAGTCTTCTCAGATTGCTCTGTAACCTCCCATATTTTGGCGAAACTAAGCGCAAAGGTGTAGCAGATGCCGGCTTCAGAGTTGTAGCTTTTCCGCTGTATAGAGGCTGCACTGTGCTCAAGCTGATATCCGTTGAATGTGTGTTGCGAGTCCCCAGTAGCATGAGATACGGACATTCGCCAGGAACTCCAGCCTTTAATAGCAGTCGTTTGGCCTGCTTCACCACGGACTCTGCCCGTCCATTACATTGGCTGTGGTATGTTCGGTTTCTCTGTTGCATAAATTCCCACTTGGTTGCAAAACCTGGTACGCAGCGGTGGGAAACTGAGGACAATTATCGGAAAGGAGCTCCTTCGGTATTCTGTGCTGAGCGAATTGGCAGCTGGGCTTGTTAATTACGGCTTCTGTGGTCCTAGTACGGAGTAACACAAGTTCAAAGTAATCACTTTAGTAATCCACCGTGCTTAGGCAATTTTACCCCTCGTCAAAGAATAAATCCACCACTACCTTCTGCCACGGTTGATCAAGCATATGCTACAGAGGCAAAATTGTTCTCGTCTGCTGGGTTACGTGTGAACGGCTCGCCACACAGTTCGCCAGATGTTCTCTGAATTGAATCGTCATTTCTGGCCAGAAATTCCATGCTCTTACTCGGTTACTGTAACCCAGGTGAGCACGGTGAACATATTTCAGCAGTTCTAATCGAACCGATGACGGAAGCAAATACGGCTGTCTCTGATAGGCAAACCATCTAAGACAGAGTTTTCGCCCTGAAAATAGAAGTTGAGTGTTTGTTCCTTTGGCAGCTGCGTCTTCGTTTCTGACCTTCCACTTATAATAACGTCTCACACAGCCGCAAATATTGCATGATTCTCTGTGTGGTGCCATATTTCATCTGGCCATTTTCCGTCAATGACACATGTACTAAGTTTACTGCATTGACCTTAACTATAGACTATGCTCAGGTACCGGTGCATCAGCCGTTTACGGCTTGTCTACGATGGACGTCTGTGCACCAGACGTCTATACAACATCCAGGTCGTACTTTTGGAGCCAGATCAACATACGCTGAAGAGGATGATGAACGATGTGCAACGGTTTACTGCCTATCGACACAAAAGTATGCGGTATGTATACGCAGCTGCAGTTCTACCGAAGTTATACTCGTTAACATGCTCCATGGCATAGACTGCCGTCAGAAACTCGTTAACAATATGCGAACATCGCTGCTCGGTCAGCGTGGGTGCTCGACTGCAGAAACACAAAGGATTTGTTTGCACACAGCGCAGCAAGAAACGGTATGGATTGGTGCCATGATCTTTCTCCGTCCAGTCGTAAATCAGACCTTCGTCTACCTATATGGTTCTCTGCCGTGTATAGTAGTGCGCGCGCACCATTTGTCGTGACCTGCAATCTACCGAAACTTGCTAAAGGAACTGGAATGAATATGGTCGAGAGACGGTCCCTACAGCGTTGGCGTACGATGATCAGAAGGTGCACTAACGGGCCGCTGGGAAATGGAACGAAGCCCATGCTATTTTGAAGCACGATATTCAAATGTGAAATCCATCTACTAACTCACGGAAGGCGTTGAAGCTAGTTCACAGTTTGCAGGCAGCCGAAGCAATCGTCTATTGAACTATTCATCATCATCATCATACATGTTAGCTAGAGATGGGGAACACCTCAGCTACTGCGCCACAATACATAGAGAAAAGAAAAAAATGCAGCCGATGCAAGCTGGCTGAGCTACGGGTAATGGATGGGCATCGTTCGGTTAAACTATCAGCCAGCTACTGTGCATCAAAAAGGAACTACGCAAAATTATAAAAGGGTAAATAATGAGATCGTGTTTGGAGGGGGAGACTAAGAGGGATGGGGTAGGACAAATAAACTCCAGCACGAACGGCACTGAGGTCGGCTCCTAGCCATATCAACAAGTGTGTCCAAGCAAACGTGTTCATCGTCTTTCGGACCCCAACCAGGGAGCCGAGACGTTCCAACCGAGGCCAGCTCAGAAGTGAGGGAGTTCATTCCTCTGGACCAAGTCATCGCTTGGCCACCTCTCCTTCCATCCACACCCCCGGCACGCAAACAACGCACGTCGCGGGAGTCGGTGGGCTGGCATGCGTAACACCTGGCCGAACCATCGCAGCTTGATACGTGAGGTAACGGTGCTGAGCGGTTCAGTTCCTTTTCCTGTGTCATAAACAAGGCGTCGAACACGCTCGTTGCTCACGCGGTATTCCCACCAGATGTGCACTAAATTATGAAGGCATCGGTGGTCGAAAGTACGTAGCCTCTTGAAGCCCGCTGCTTTAAGCGACCAGGTTTCACAACCGTACAGTAGGGTCGAACATACTGATGCATTGTACACTATACCCTTCAGGGCAAGAGTGATGTCTCGCCGGCGCCATAAGTGGCGAAGGTTAGCAAAAGCGCCCCGAGCTTTTGCTATACGATCCGTGTTCTCATCTTCAATCCCACGGGCGCTGATACAACTTCCCAGGTAGTTGAACTGAACTATTACTTGCCAAAAAAGCAATTTCCGTCTTCCTGGTACAATACTCGAGATCAAGAGTTACATAAACTTAACTCCATCCTCACTCATGCAACAGCATGCGATTACTGTGCATTTTAATCTGACCCCTCGAGGGCACAGCTTCTAGCCAAGTCTAGAATAATATCGTCATTTATTTACTTACATGTTACACCAACCAAATCGTCTTGCGCTTACAATAATCGCTTTTGGAAAATGTCACTCGACCTCTTCAAACCAACGGTAAATGTAGCCAACGATAACGCCCGAACGGTGTTGCAAATGCAGTAACAAAACGGGATTCTTCATCTGGAAGCACCAACCAGAATGTGGAAGGCCAGGCTACCTACATGAAATACTTAGCTTTGGCCAGACGTGGCGAAATGTTTGCTAAGATAGGTAACGCATAATGTTCTCTACGCAGGAACTCATTCGACGGTTTCAGGTCAATACACACACGCAGTTCTCCTGTCTTCTTCGTAATGATTGCGACCTGACTAACCCACTCGGTTGGCTCATCAAATGTGGCAATCACACTCTCAATTCTTCGCTCAACTCAGTGCAGAAGCCATCACCAATGCAAACGGAACTCTCCTAACCAGTAGCGCTTTAGGTCGCATCAAGGGATCTAATGATATGAGTGCGACTCCATCAATCCTTAACAAGCACTAGCTGAACACAAACGGATAGTGGTCACTAATATCGGTTTCTCCTTGACAAGTAGCATGCAGCAGAGCACTATGATTAAAATCAACAAAACCGGTGGACTGGATCAAATCAATGCCGTGAATTGGCATCAGCTCCTCATCCACGACCACAAACTCCAGTCGATATGAGGCTCCCTTCCTTGGGTGAACCACATGGATTGCAGTCAAACCATTCGGATGAAGTTTGGAACCATTTCACATGCGTAGGCAATCTTGATCGGATTGGATGCACACTCCGAGGCAATGTTTCTTTGATAAAATGTTGAATGCGGCATCTGAAGCTAACTTGGATCGTACAGCTTTGCCCTCGATCAAAAGACTCAGTTAGACACTTCTGAAATACCCTTAGAGACATGTTGCCAATTCATTGTTCTGCATCTGCAATTGACTTGTCACGAAGGTGCGTACTCACATTGGTTGATTTGCAGCAACGAGCGAAGTGCTTCCTTTTTCCACATTTGGCGCATTTCCGTCTCCACACCGGACACCGTTCGCGCGAACTCTGGTACCACACTGCGCAAAATTTCCAGTTATCTTGTCTTACATTAGTAGCCTTCAGTGTTTCACCTCCGGAAACCGCACATAATCCTGAATCTTCTGGGGATTTCATTTGTTGGAATTGGTATTTGATCGAAGACTCAGTGTTGTAGATATCAGTGCACTGCCGGAGCGATCAGTTGCGTTGATGTAAAGGCCGCTTTGTCGTACATTTTTCATTGGTTCCTAGAAGGCTCCGATGGCGTGTAAGACCGTTCCACAATTATTTACGAAAACTGCATGATCAAACCAAAGTCTTCAATCCAGAGATGTACATGTCGACGGATTCGTTTGGGCCTGCTTTGCGCGAAAATTAACGACACTGCAGGTATGTCTCATTGGTTTGACATTCACAAAACTCATTGAGGATTAACATGACCGTCAAAATAATTGGGACCTTCGTATTTATCATAGTGCAATATCTTTAAAACACTGGGTGCATTATCCCCGACCGGATGTAGAAAAAAAGTTATCCGTTGTTCGTCCAAGGTTATTAACTAGCGGAAATACATCCACATGCTCATCCATAGAAGCCAATTACCCGCCAAGTTCGTGCATCATTTTTAAATTGGGAGACCTCTGAAAAATCGCTCGTGATCCAAACAGAGTCCCAGCCCCGTCAGTTGCGTTCGTCCTGGTCTTCTTTGTAACCATGTTGCGGATCACAATCCTTTTAGAGACGATGGTATATTCGACAAAGACAAACCGGCGAAAATTACAGCAGGATTGTCAAGTCGAATTCTTCGATTTAAGCATCCACGTCCATAAGTAACAACCCTTCTAACGCAATGAGTTCAAACATTTGACTTATTTAAGCCAAGGAGAATTAACATACATGAATGTAGGCCAATCCTTGTCCAGCAATCAAAGCTGTGGCACCGGCATCCCAGTGGATGTCTGGCCAGCTTAGTTGGCGCCTCCTTTCAAAGTTGTATGACCTTCCCATCACAGCAACCACGAAGAGAAAAGTAATTTCGCCGAGACTACACACTGCTACATTGTTCCCCAATTTCAAACTGTCACACCTGAGCTGCGGGTTGTGCCTAAGTTTCAGCAACTCGCAACATTTGTGGCTTGAGGTGCTCAATATTTAGTACGCCATTAGGCGATCACCGCGCGGAACTCGGTAGCGTCTGCTGAAAACTCCGAGCAAGTTCAGGCTTCGGGGTTAAAACAGATTTTGCAGGATTCTTACGTTGTGTTTGCTCTTCGGCGTGGTGCAACCAAGATCCCAATCCTGGATGGCGTATTCAATGTGAAGTCGCAGCTACAACATTGGGAAGTTTGGTGGGTCAAATCTCCCAAATACCCTTCGCAGAGGGCCCACGTCCTGGTTACTTCTTGTCGCAGTTACCTCAGCATGTTTTGAACAGTTGTGGTCACCCTGTATGAGCGCACATAAGTCAAACTCCTCGGAGATGATCTGCGATTCCTATGCCACAAGCAAATCCGGGTAGTCGTGTCTGTGCAGAGTGGTAGGGTGTTCTGAATGGACCAGCTGGAAAGCGTGTTATGAGCTTGCTGGAGCTGAGCGTAGTAGTCCGGTCCACTGATCTTTTGCCGTATATTGGTATTATCAGCGAAAATTAAGAACCCGAAAGCAATTGATTCACATAATATTTAATGTACACCAAACACAGATAAGGCATCATAACGTAGTCTTCTGATTCACCAAACTTCAAAACAATTGCATCGGACAGAAATTCTCGGTCTCTCTGCTCCAACTTACGTTCTTGTAGAAATTGCTTATCGAACCCAGCATTACGTCGCCAATACCGTAGTCCCAATGGTTTGAAGCAGAAATCGATGTTCCAGGCGAGCATACGCTTATGAGAATTCCAGAGAAATGATATCGGCTCCTATCCTATCATCAATGGCTTTTGATAAATTATTAAGTGTAATTTATATACTAGTAGTACATAAGCGCTTTTGATGGAAGCCATGTTGCTTTGGGGCTATTAGGTTGTGGATTTTCAGATATGCCTGAGCGCATTTGCGAGGATTGATTGCATAAATTTCAATCGTATAGAAGGTAGAGAGAGACGACACATGCAACTTGTGGGCGCACTTATTAATTGCGCATCATTGTGAAGATTGATCGATCAAATCTCCCGAATGCACGCCGCGACAAGCCGAAGTGTTGGTTGATTATTTTCGCACCTACCTCAGAGTGATTTTTCCACAGTTGGGGTGACAATATACCAGTTCACTAGGTCAAGTTCCGGACAATATTTGCCCTGGGTAATATGTGGGCCCCAAGCCGGTACAGGTAGTCATGATTATGCTGTTTCGACTTTTAATTATCTTAACACGGGCTGATGGAAAACGACGAACAGAGGCGCACTTGGATGTTTTTTGGAACTCTAACCCTCTAGCCAGCGATTGGCGACAAGCAACATGCAACATATGAATTAATGGCTGCTTAGATGGTAAATACAAATTATCCTTTCTGAGATTGTATTGTGACACGTAAACATAATGTGTTGGACACTTTATTTCGGCCCTATATTCCGTAATCGGATTCACTACTGAATATTTCCATTCGTCGGCAATGAACATTCCTGCGGCAACCTGTTGAACAAGTCAGTCACTGCAAGTGTGAAAATTGCATGATATGAACTTATGAATTATTCGGTGGATTCCGCCATGCTCTGCATTCATATTGGTGTCACATTTGGCAAGTATTTGACGAGAGGATTTCACATCGCTTTTCGCACTCCATAATATTTCAAGTGCGGTACACATGGAACTCGGTAGGCGCATCTGGGCATTTGCAAACGCGGAACAAATTGTTTGTTAGTGCAAATGTTTTCACAGTGCTGTAGGTTGCGTGTACTCCGGTTGAGCCATCTGGCCTTGGTTAAATGGCAGACTTCAGATCATTGTTCACCTAAGCCAGACTTTCTCCAGCTGGATATTTCGACGGTTGGAGCTACATTTATAGTGCCAGGGTTAGTGTCCTATTAAATATTCCGTTGCAATTCCCCTATATTAGGAGCAGCGAAAGCATTTTCTGACATTCGGCGACATCGCAGATTCACTAAAGTAAATATTTGCAGAAATATTACGACACAATTGTCGCGCAATGAGACTGTGAGCTACTACAGTATGATAGAAAAAATCGTTGAGAAATGAAATAGAGGGTTGCAGGACACCGAAATTATACTTAAATATTTACAGGAAGTTAAGGAAAAGTTGCAAGGAAAGCATCGGAGAAAGCATCCATTCATTGTTGGTTACCAAACGAATTCACTTAGTGAGTATATTCTGCAAGACTAAGCCGCCTTTTTACTTTCGACCATCGCACTTGGAATTTCCAATCCCGTAATGCGCCAACCACTTTGCTTCTGCAAAATGGAAGACGCGTAGTAAAGTGTGGATTGATTTAAACGCATTTACCACATACCGCTCCGTTTCGCCTTGTCCGGAGATTAGATGCAAGCATCAAGAGAAAGTTGCTAAATTCCGAAACGTGTCATTGATTCATCACAATATTCGCACAAGCCATCTTACTCCAAATGCTAAGGCTTATTTTCCAAGTAATATATCATGGTTACACGTGTTCCTCAAAACGTTGAATGGTAGTTGTCTACCGGTCTTCTTAATGGATATTCGTTAAATTACTCTCTCTCGTTTCGGTATCCACACATGTATACTTGAGACGGGATGACGCATGTTACTTCATACAAGCAGACCATGCTCCACAATTATTCTTCGGCTTAGTGATTGAGACGTGTAGCTTATCAGACGATGAGAAACCGTAGGACGCAGACGAGCTTACCCATCCGTAATCAGCCGCATTGGTGCATGGGCGCAGGAGGTGTGATAAGCAGTTTTGTGATGAAAGCGGCAGTTGCCTCAAGTACGGAACAGCGGAAGCAAACATTACTCTGCCAAATGCATTGCTCGCACACAAACCGGCCTTATCGTGTATCACATACATTCATTTATGGGACTGAAATTTACCTCTGTTTCCGGTGCAACGCCGCACCACATTCTAATGACATAACTCATTCCCTCTGCTGAACAGGTACAACACCGATTGCGACCTCTACACTTGCATCCAGCACGACTGTGAGAACCACCACCAAGCCAAGTGAGCGCACCATCCTTAATGTCAATGCTCTCTTGTGATGAACACTGGTGTTATTGAGATCAAACCTAGCTTTCCATTTTGCGTGTTTTACTTGGTCTGATTCGATGCACCCATAGTAAACAAACATCTAGCTACCAAAATAGAAGCAGTGCGGGTTGAGCTCGACACGTGTGCTCCTAACACCTTAGATTAACTCGTGCTGTGAATCAATCCAGATGATGCACTAGGTCTTATGTGTATGGCCATTTACATGGAGAGAAATTCTTAAATGGAAAGTTTAAACACTGATATAAACCATGCTATTTTGCAGAAAATGTATTCTAGACCGAGGGAGAGATAGTGTACGCTTGTATGTTGACTGTCGTCCAATTCGGGTATGTACGGGATGCATGCGACGACATCGCCTTCCACTGAGTTGGTGGATGAAGACGTACGGGTCGGTTACCCATAAAACCGGTTTGTGTTTGCCGTCATATGGCTGAACATGCAAACTTTGTGAATTGCATTAAAGTACCCAGTCACTCCTACGTGTCATGTACTTTCGTTCTCAGTTGTCGCAGTGCTGTTTTGAGTTCTGTGTGTGGATCACGTGGTGCGGATCACATGTAGTGTTGATCGGGCGCAGTGTCATGTTAAATCTCGTAATACAATTGATGAGGTCATTGAAAAACAAACCATTTAACTAATTGGATAATAAAGTTTGGATTACACGTTGTGTTATTGGATTGCGACACGCAACCTCCATTTAATGGACTGTGATTCACATTGAAATGAACCTTAGTCACTGCGATCGCTGGGACCGTATTCAAAAAGCGTTGCCCACCGTGACCCGGTAGCCAAATTTGTAGTAGTGTGCGCTGCTATTCCAATGGTCGTGGGCTCAATTCCTGCTGTCTCCACCTGATGAGATCAAATTACATCGAAACGTTTTATCTGTTGTAATCAGGGATCTATGTGGCTCCTTGTATAACCAGAGTTTTCAAACTGATGTTAGATGTAAATAACATGGACCTATTTTTCTTTCTACTCACGCTTAGTAAAACCTAGTATTATCCGTCAGTTATGTCCACTGATAAATTTGATATCCATTTTTATGATGAAAAATATTCTAACTTACTTCCGTACACACGGAGAGTGAGATCCCACGAGGCTGTCATTTTTGTAAATATACAACTATATGCCCACACCATTGCATGAGACAATTTTTTGTCATCAATAGTAATCGAACGTGGTATGATGTCATAGCTGTAAGGTGCTACGTGAATATCATCGTCCATTTGGAGGTCCATGAGTTGAGCGCACTTAAGTGACGCTGGATTTCGTTTAGCATAATACTGATCTCTGTTGGATTAAAAGTGTAAACAACCTTTATGTCCTCGGCGAATAGGAGAATTTTGCGGAATAATAAGATGTCAAAAATATCGTTTACATAGCGTAAGACTAAAAAGGTTCCCAGAACACTACCTTGTATCACGCCACTGGTGACTGGCGTTAACGTGTTTGTTTCCTGTTGAATCTGAACCTGAATCTGATCCTATTTGTGTGGTACGAATGTAACCATTTAAGCAGACAGTAGCCTATGTCATGAGCAGTCAGTTTGGATAAGAGGTAGTTATGCGAGACACATCAAATTCCTTGTGCATTTTGAGGTAGATGACTATTGCTGATTAACCGCCATCCAGCGCACTAGCTAGAGAAAGTCGATGTGACATGTGATGTAGGATGGCGCAGTTAGGAAACTGTGTTCTGAGGTGTAGTTTTCGCGTCATCATGAAGTCAACATTTGTGGACTTTATGAGACACCCCATAATTTTAGAGCGTATTGGGCAGTAGTTGCCCATTTCGTGTGCAGAGCCTGACTTGTAGCGAGGAATGACAACAGCCTTCTTCCATTGTGATGGCGCAGTACCGGCTTTCATATTCAAGTTCCCGTGCTTCAGCAATTTATGTCGGGTTTCGATTTGCCATCTTTGGCCACTCTGGTTCTCCCCCCCCCCTCACTAAGCTTTTGCGTGCGCTCTTTGGAACCTGTTCGAATTGCTCTACGCATTGTTTTCCAACTCTTGGATATTACCTGGGTGGATTTTACACTTTCTTTAGTTCCCACTTTTCGGCATATTCTTTGTCGGATTTCACTTGTGTAACTACATCAAACCGGGTTTTCGGAAAACATTCTCGTCTTATTCTGTAGAAGAAGCTGAGGACTCCCAAACTACGCGGCATCTATTTCTGCAATTTGCAGCATAAAAAACTTACAGCCGTCTTACTCTGCTCATCAAATGACCAGCTCTAGGGGCGCTTATCAACACTCCAGCCGCATGGTCCCTTAAGCCAGGCCGAGTAACACACGCTGTGTGGGCGTGTGTGTTCAACTGCGAGTTGATTGATCGCTGAACCCGACAGCCTGCACGTTGCGACCTCCATCTGCTTCTACCGCATGAAGTTTCTGCTGTTGTACAAATCCCAATTCGTGTGCGTGTTCTGACCCATTCGTGCGTCACGCCTTGCGCAAAACGCTTATCAAGTTGAGCGCTTAGACAGGTCTTGCTGTAAACATTAAGAGGACGGCTAACATTTCAATGGTTACACGTCGACTACTTTGCGCAAACAATTGCAAATAAGTCCTTAAGATCTATGTTACCTGTTCTAGCTGCATTATATCCTACTGTCCGCAATGTGCATGCAAATCCGTCCAAGAAATGAGATATAC
>CALYDF020007829.1:0-12173 GCA_944474145.2 Dicrocoelium dendriticum | reverse complement strand
TGGTTCCGCTAGTGCGCCGTGTCTGATCACTTCTCCAACCACCAAAGTGGTCCAATTAGAAACTCAACGAGGAGAACAAGTACCAGTCAGACCGGCTGTACTTCTGGGGAGCATTGGGCCCCTGTTTGACAAAGGAACAAACGAAAGGCGTATGAACTGAGCAATCAGTCACCGGCTCCCAATGGGCGCGATTCCCTGAATTCGCTCCGCTGCCTTGCGGACAGGCTATTCAGCCAAAGGCTCGGGGTGGTGTCCCCTAAGTCAACACCCTACTTCGGCTTGGGCAACCGGGTAGTATCTCGCCCTCTGAGGAAACCATGGACATTGTTGTGTTGTGTTTTATTTTACTATTTCTGTACCTTCGTTTGGATCCCATGGTTTCTGATGGCATTATGTATATGGCAAATGTATACTGACCGGCTCTCGCAAGCGATTTTCTACCATGTCCACTCCGCGGTTTCGTCCAGCTAAATGCGGCGACGGCATAATGCGTATCAAAGTAAGTAGTTAACTTAAATCCTGAGAGCATTATCTCTTAGTCGACGGTTCACTCCTGATAGGCGTTACGGCGCGCTTCACTAGTACTTCCTCAGGACTCCAAATTTATGCGAGCAATAATCCACGCGCACCGGTTGTCATTGGCGACCAATTTCAATCGCGACGAGACGACCTTACTGTGGGGCGATGGTTTGCGTGCCTCGATGATCCATTGAGCTGTGCTGGGTGTTACTTTTTGCACCTTCAGAGCCACTCATACCAGTTTTGTCAGTGGTTAGTGGCTTGACAAATTGAGTCTTCTGACCTTCTAGGTTAGGGTTGGAGTAAAAATGGCTCCATGCTCCATACATTGGGCTCTCACTAATCCAGCGTCAAAGCCCCGCTGCCTTGCGGTAAGCTTTTTGAACCAAAGATTTTGCTTGAGAACCTTAATCGTTCTCCTGACTAGGCCTGGTCAACCTGGTAGTATCCTGCCCAAGCAATACAACATGACTTTTCATTCTAACAATCACTTGATGTTCTGACCGTCGCAGAGGACAATCAACGGCGCCGTATCTGCTGCATCGAGCTGGGTGGATAGGGGTTTGAATGCTACTGCTCAGGCCTTCCCGGGTTCTTATTCCCCCTCTTACGACTTTTTATCTTTAGCGCGCCGCTCCAACTCCACTTTTATCCCCCAGTTCTCAACCCCATCGCAATGAGGCTGGACCTTACCGTGGTGCGATGGTTTGCGTGCCTCAGAGATCCATTGAGCTATGCTGGGTAGTGCTTTTTTTGCACCTTCAGAGCCACTCATACCAGATTGGTCAATGGTTAGAGGCCAGACAAACTCAGCCTCCTGGTCCTCCAGGTTGGGGGTTGGAATGGGGGTGGCTCCTCATTTCATAAAACAGGCTCTGTAGTCCAGTGCCAAAACCAGCTGCCTTGCGGTAAGGTTTTTGAACCAAAGGCTTTGGTTGAGAACCCTAATCGTTCTCCTGTCTAGGCCTAGGCAACCTGACAGTATTCTGCCCACGCAATACAATGAACCTTTCCTACAACAATTTCTTGATGCTCTGGCCGTCGCAGAGGATAATCAACGGTGCCCTATCTGCTGCATCGAGCAGGGTAGATAGGGGTATGGATGCTACTGCTCAGGCCTTCCCATCTTCTTATACCCCTTCTTGCGCTTCTTCATCCTTATCGTCCCCCTCCAACTTTGCTTATATCCCCCCATTTTCAATCCCCCAATTCTTGGCCCTCCCCCAGCTTACTTCAATAGTCGCTTGTCTTCTAATTTCAAATCACACACAATCGCAGGGCCTCGCTCCAATCCAGTCGACAAGTCCATGTTCAACCAAGCGGACGTCAGTTCATCCGTTTCCCTTTGGAGTCCTCGCGTCTCGTTAAGATTGGCATCCCTCAATGTGCGCACTTTGCTACAGATTGGCCAACAGGCAGCACTTGCCCGCACACTAGAGACCCTATCGGTCGATATTTGCTGTTTATCAGAAACCCGCCTGCAAGGTTCGAGCTCCGTGCTTACCCTGAGATCCCCCACATGCGACACTGGCGGCACATTCTCATTGCGCCTGTCTGGCGATGATGCAGCTTCAAATGCCGGTCAAGCTGGCGTCGGCATTGTTTTGAGTCCACGGGCTGAAGCTGCTCTGATTGATTGGATCCCAGTAAACAGTAGAATGTGCACCGTTAGATTAGCTGGTTCGTTCCGTGCCACGAAGTCGCGCGGGGACAAACTTTGCTTGTTTGTCATTGCGGCTTACGCCCCCACAAACTGTAGCACTGATCCGGTAAAAGATGATTTCTATCAGCAACTTCACGAGCTCCTTCGTTACAGAAGAAGCACGGATACTGTGGTGTTGACTGGCGATCTAAACGCCCAAGTCAGAAAATTGTCCTCTGATGAGCTTCATCTGGGCGGCCAACATGGTGTAGGCTCCCGTAATGATAATGGTGAGCGATTGCTACAGCTGTGTGAAGATGCTCGCCTCTTTTTCGCAAGCACTAACTTTCGACACAGCACCCCCAGAAGCGTGACTTGGCGGCCACCAGCCTCGGGCCAGGCATGGACGCAAATCGATCATAACGCGATCAGTTACCGCTGGAGAGGCTGTGTCCAAAACTGTCGCTCGATTTGGAGGACGAGCGTGGACTCTGACCACGCACTTGTCTGTGCCTACCTCCTGGTGCGTTTCGGTGGACGTGCGCAACGTCGATGTGAACGGATTGATACCATCCAGCTGGCGAAACCAGATGTTCTGAATGTTTACCAAAGTGCGCTGACATCTGGGCTGAGTAAGCGCTCACTAAACGCCGTTGAAGATCACTGGTCGCATATTCGTCAAGCGTTGCTGTTAGCAGGCATGTCTTCATGTGGCAAAGCAAATTGCCAAACCGGACATTGGGTCTCTACACAGTCTCTGGAACTTATGGATGCTCGCGACGTATTCCGGCTGGGAGCGAATACAATGAGGCTCGCAAAAATCTCAGGGCAAAACTACGTGCTAGCCTTAAGAAGGACCGCGAAACCTGGTGGTCTCATCGTGCCTCTGAGATGGAAACAGCCGCTGCCCTTGGTAATCATCGTAAGTTATTCCGTCTGATACAGGAAACAGGCAGCAGGAGACCTGGTGTTAGCGAGACCATACGCGACGAAGTGGGCAGCCGATCCACAGCTTGTCAAAACGCTTGGAGCGTTGGGCTGAACATTGCAAGGCAATTTAATCAACCTGAGTTATCGCTTTCTTCTTCGGGCATTGAGCGCCCTTCTCCCTGGGCCGTCTCCTTGGATCCGCCATCGCGCGCAGAAGTCGAACGTGAGATCAGGCTGTTGAAATTGCATAAGGCCGCAGGGTCAGATAGAATTCCCCCAGCTTTCTCCAAATTCGGGGGATCTGCTCTAGTAGATGATCTACACGAGTTGCTAGTACAACTTTGGGAACAGACAGTCCCGACAGACTGGAACCGCTCCGTCATTGCCCCAATTTTCAAAGGAAACTCCCGTTTGGAATGCGGCAATCATAGAGGGATCAGTCTGATTTCGATTGCCTCTAGATTGCTTGCCTCTGTCATTCTCCACAGACTGACTTGCACTTGTGAAAGCCAGATTCGTGAAGAGCAAGCCGGATTTCGTCGAGGTCGGGGCTGCATCGATCACATCTTCACCTTGCGTCAGCTGTTGGAGCACCGCCATGTTTATTGGCGATCCACCGTTGTCGTGTTTCTTGACATAAAAGGTGCCGTCGATTCAGTCGATCGTTGTGCCCTTTGGGACTGTCTGCTGAGGAAAGGTGTGCCTGATAAATATGTAAAAATTATCAAAGCGCTGTACGCACATAGTTCGGGCAGGGTGAGGATTTATGGCAAACTCTCGCCACCCTTCAGTATCACCAGCGGTGTGAGACAGGGTTGCCCGCTGTCACCTTTCCTCTTCAACTTCGCTATTGATGAAGTCATGGAAACAGCGTTCGCTGGACACGACCTAGAAGGTGTGGAGCTACTTCCTGGTGAGCGACTTCTTGACTTGGAGTATGCGGACGATATTGCCCTAATCTGTGACAGCTCCCAAACATGCCAAACAGCACTGGACCGATTAGCACTGGCTGTCAATCGTTTTGGGCTATGCTTTGCTCCATTGAAATGAAAAGTACTTCTCCAAGATTGGCAGGGACCCAACCCTGCGATAACGCTTGGTAGTGATCTGCTAGAAGTCATCCAGGAATTCAAGTACCTGCGCAGCTATATTAGCGCCCGTGGGATCGAAGATGAGGTTACGGACCGTATAGCAAAAGCTGGAGGTGCTTTTGCCAATCTCCGCCACCTGTGGCGCAGACGCGACATTACTCTCGCCCTGAAGGGCAGAGTTTACAACGCAGCCGTCCGTTCAACTCTCCTGTATGGCTGTGAAACCTGGCCCATCAGGTCGACAGACATGAAGAATCTCGTCACATTCGATCATCGCTGCCTTCGCAGCTTAGCTCATGTCTGGTGGGAGCACCGCGTGAGCAATGAGCGTGTTCGACGTCGGGTATTTGGTGCAGGAAGAGCGAGTGAACCGCTCAGCACCATTATATCACGCACCAGGCTCCGATGGCTGGGCCACGTGTTGTGCATGCCAGCACACCGACTCCCGCGGCATGCATTGTTTGCGCGTTGTGGGTGCGGTTGGAAGAGGAGGAGGGGAGGCCAAGTGATGACTTGGTCTAGAGAAATGAAAAACCTCACTTCGAAGTTGGCGTCGGTTGGTGCATCCCGACTGCCTGGCTGGGGTTCTAAGGACGGTGAACACGTTTGGTTGGACACACTTGCTGATATGGCTTGGAGCCGGCACCAATGGCGTTTGTGTTGTGAGTTCCTTTGTCCATCCCCTCCCGTTTAGCATCCCCCGCCAATCACGATCTCAGTTGTTAGGCATAATACGACTCTCTTTTACGGCAGCCAGCTGTTAGCTCTCCGGAACGATGTCCATCCGTTACTGGGGACTCAGCGGGCGTGCCACTGTTTGTTTTTTTCTTTTCTTGTCTTTTGTATTGGGGCACAATGGCTGTGTTTTCCACCTCCAGCTAACGTGTAATGATGATCATGATGATGATGAGTTCTCAACCCCCCCAATTATTGGCCCTCCCTCATCTTGCCTCAATAGCCGCTTGTATTTTAGTTGCAACTCACTCAATCGCAGGGTGTCGCGCCGGTTTAGTCGACAAGTCCATGTTCAACCAGGCGGATAAGGTTACATCATCCGTTTCCCTTTGGAGTCCTCGATCCTCGCTAAGGCTGGCATGTCTCCACGTGCGCACTTTGTTGCAGATTGACTAACAGACATTACTTACTTGAACACTGGAGACACTATCGATCGAAATTTGCTGCTTATCGGAAATGCGCCTGCAAGATTCGAGCTCCGTGCTTACCCTGCGATCCCCACGTGCAACACTGGTGGCACATTCTCATTGCGTCTGTCTGGCGATGACTCAGCTTCAAATGCAGGTCAAGCTGACGTCAGCATTGTTTTGAGTCCGCGGGCTGTAGCTGCCGTGAACGATTGGATTCCAGTAAACAGCCGAATGTGCGCCGTTAGATTGGCTGGCTCGTTCCAGGCTTCGAAGTTGCACGGGGACAAACAGTGTTTGTTTGCCGTTGCGGCCTACGCGCCCAAAACTGTAGTACTGATTCGGTAAAAGATGAATTCTCTCACCAGCTCAATTATCTCCTTCATTCCAGAAAGAGTACACCTACCGTGGTTCTCGTCTTTGATCTGAACGCTCGTCGGAAAACTGTCCTCTGATGTGCTTCATCTGGGCGGCCAATTTGGTGTAAGTGTATGTGTAGGTTGCTACACCTGTGTGAAGATGTTCGTCTCTTTTTCGTGAGCACTAACTTTCAACACAGCACCCGCAGAAGAGTGACTTGGCACCAACCAACCTCGGACTAGTCATGGACGCAAATCGATCACGTCGCAATCAGGTATCGCTGGAGATGCTGCGCCCGAAACTGTCGTACGATTTGAAGCACGAGCGTGGGCTCCCATCACACTCTTGTGTGTGCCGACCGAGTGCGTTTCGTTGGACGTCCGCAATGTCGATGAGAACGGATTGACACCAGCCAGCTGGCTTCGCCAGTTGTTCTGGATGTGTATCAAAGTGCGCTGACCTTCGGGCTGAGTAAGCGCTCACTGAACACCGTCGCATATCACTGGATACATATTCGCCAAGCGTTACTATCAGCAGGTATGTCTTCATGTGTCAAATCAAATAGCCAGACTGCACGTTAGGTCTCTACACAGTCTCTGGAACTTATGGATGCTCACCGACGTATTCCGGCTGGAAGCGGATACAATGTGACTCGTAAAAATCTCAAGGCAAAACTGCGTGCTAGCCTGAAGAAAGACCGCGAAGCCTGGTGGTTTCATCGTGCCTCGGAGATGGAAATAGCCGCTGCCGTTGATAATCATCTTAAGTTACTCGTCTGATACGGGAAACAGGCAGTCGGTGACCTGGTGTTAGCCAGACCATAAGCGACGAGAGTGGACAGCCGATCCACAGCCTGTCAAAACACTTGGAGCGTTGAACCAGCCACTTTGCAAGGCAATTTAACCAACCTGAGTTATGGGTTTTATTTTCGGGCATTGAGCGCCCTTCTCCCTGGGCCGTCTCCTTGGATCCGCCCTCACTCACAGAAATTGTACGTGAGATCAGGCTGTTGAAATTGCATAAGGCCGCAGGATCAGATAGTATTCCCCCATCACATTTCATATTCGGGGTCCTGCTCTTGTAGATGAGTTACTAGTGAAACTGGGAGCAGGAAACTGTCCCGACAGACTGGAGCCGCTCCGTCATTGTCTCAATTTGCAAATTAGGCTCCGGTCCGGAATGGGGCAATCATAGGGGGATCAGTCTGATCTCAATTGCTCCTAAATTGCTTGCGTCATTCCCCACAGACCGACTGGCCTTCGTGAAAGCCAGATTCGTGAAGAGCAAGCCGACTTTCGTCGAGATCGGAGCTGCATCGACCACATCTCCATCTTGCATCAATTGTTGGAGCACCGCTATGTTTATCGGCGACCCACTGTTGTCGTGTTTCTTGACCTAGGAGGCGCCTTCGATTCAGTCGATCAATGTGCAACACTTATGATTCAAGGGGAGACAAGTCGTTCGCATGTTATAGGCTTTCTAGTTCGTTGTTTTGTTGAACTCCCGGTCCAGAAGAGGCTCATCAGTTGGTCGTTTTTTATCCTCATTTCACTGTCAGATTTGAATGGGAAGTCTGGGGAACGCAGGAGATGCACTTTCGCTCAACATCCCCAAGTTGCGATGGGATTTCAGCATAGAAGGCACTTTCCTTGGCGCCCCATTTCAGGCTGTTACAATCGACGAAGTCGGGGGCCACTTTGTAATCACGGAGAATCTCTCCAAACTGTCTACCGTATCTTGTCACTGTTACAAGACCTAGCGAGGTACAGGTATATCATCGATGCTTCACCTATTACGGTAATGGTTATATTTTTCTTTCCAATTTTCGTATCGAAACCATATGTTTTGGATGCGCCGTATAATTTTCTCTCTTTATATCTAATTCTGCTTTTACAGAAAACCTGTTGTCGTTTTTTTTACGAAATTTGTTGCCTCTGGACGTCTGCGTTACTCTCGATGTCTCAGAACGATTTCGGGATCCTCGCTGTGGAGGTGCACTTCCCTAGATATTACGTTACCCACTCGGATCTCGAGTTGGTTGATGATTGCGTTGGCAAGTACACCAAAGGTTTGGAACAAGAAGCCCTCGGCGTTTGTTCAGTCGAAGAAGATATTAGTTCAGTTTGTTTGACTGTGGTCTGCAAGTTGATTGATCGGTTGAAGTTAGATCTTCTGCAAGTGGGATTTTTGGAGGTAAGCCAAATGACCTTATCGCTATCCATTCTGCTGATTCCATGCCCAATCAACTGCGTAATATCGGTTTGCATCAGAATGGTTCCACCAGTCTACTTGGTGCGGTACAGAGCTTTTGTTTCACGCGCACACTGCTGACCCTCTTGCCATACACTTGACTTGCGATATAGTACCTTGTCTATCGGCTTGCTTTTTTCGTTCGACAAAGTCCCAAACTTGTGGTCCATCACACGCTCTTCCTCGCAATACACCGTTCGGTTGATGATCTTCACCTCACTATTTTTGTGGATCTGTTTGCTATTCCATTTGCTGATGCTTTCCTAATTAACTTGTTCATCCTCGATTACTCAGCACGTGTCACTTCATATCTAGTTTTCAGTTTACACTGCAGGTTTAAGTCTCCTCATCTGCCCGCCCGTGGCCGAAAGGACGATGCGTCTCCCTTGCAACCCGGAGGTCGCGTCTTCTGGCCCGTGTAACGGACCTGGCGACCTTCGCACTATCCTTAGTTTTTGCTCGACTAGTGATGGTTGCGTGGCCGCGAATCATCGGTCCGGCATACTTCTGATGCCTTTCTCGTCACAACGAGACTGGACCCTAACATGTTACGACGGTTTGTATACTTCTTCGAACCACTGAGATATAATAGCTGGTACACCGGGGCCCCTTAAGAAATACACCTACCAACTCAGTCATTGGTTAGAGATCAGACAAACTCAACCTCCTTGTCCTCCAGTTTGGTGCGTCTACTGTTGTCTCCTAGTTGGACTACTTTGCTTATAATCTGTTCCGTGCTGAGTTATATGCAGGATAATAGCTGATTATGACAGTGAAAGCCGGAAGGAAGGGCAACACTAAAATATTTCAATTTTGCATGCGATCTTTGCGATCGGATTGACCGAGATCTACCTCAAAATGAACCGATGTCTCAATAGAGGTTGCGTGTCGCAATCCAACCACATAGCGGGTTCTCTAAGTCCACCTTAGGTTGGGGAGCACATTCCGAGGCGTATCGTTACCTTGACGAGGCAGCCACAAACGGGACCTGTGTCGACGAACAACATACCTGCCTTCTCGATTGCGAAACACCTGATGGAAACGGGCCATCAGGTGGACCCCAACTCATCGTTTAGTATCATCTATCGTAACACAAACGCCAGAGTTCTCAAGTTTGCCGAGGCAGTGGCCATAAAATGTATTCTCCAACATTGTGCGTCCAGAAACAACTGTTCGTTACACTCAAACTCCCTGGGAGTTAATAATTCCTCCTCAAATTGTAGCCAACGTTTACTTCGCTTGCATATGACCTCACGCTTTGAACTTATTGATTTCCTATTTTGTCACGTTATCATTTGATATGTTGTCTGTTTGCAAGTGAACACAGGGCACGAAATGGTATCACCTTGCAACATTCGTCTTCTTGTTATGCTATTCAAATTAATACAGGGAACTCAATGCTTTAACTTAGAATTCGTTTCCTCTGGGTCAAACGTTGCTCGCAGATCTAAGTGGCATAGTGTTTAGAGCATCAGCCGTGAACCACTGGGTTAAAGTTTCAACCTTATGAGTTCAAACCAGGACGAAACCGCAGTAGTGATGCGGCCGTGTTGAGGGGAAGCAACTGAAATATTTCCAAAGCCGGAAGGAAGTTATCTCGCCGTTTCCGCCTTATGTTTGTTGTTGACAAGGTGTTGGTGCCTTGAATCTGAATGTTTACTGAGGGTATTAAGTTTTCTCACTAGGTCCACTTTTATCCCTCTTATTATTCATTCCGTAAGTCACCGGAGTTGTACGATAGCGACGCATCAGTCCAAATGTCTGATATACTTCTTCCTTGATGATTGTTACTTAAGTTGCAGCTTTTTGACAGTAACAGCTTTGACACAAATGTTTACAGTTTCACTGCAAAGAAGCGCTTTCACTACATGCGGACACTGCTGATTTTTACCCCGAACATGACCACGTGGTAGTTTCGGGCCCCCAGATTCTACCAATACTTTGCATGGGCCTAGAAAGCAATCAAGTTAGACGCTGAAGTACGGCTTGGAAATCCTTCAGAATCGTTTGCTGTTTGGCATAGTCGTACAGCTGATCCATTTTTACGTCGTCCGGTGGCCGAAAGGATTGATCTCCTACTTTGTACTCCTGATTTCACCGGTTCGAATCTGCGCCGCTCCAAGTGACCTCATGATATTCCCAGCCCTCACGAAGCTTTTGATAGTCGCTTAGCAGCGAAGTCTCAGCATTATGTGCCAGCATACTGCTGACGCATTTGTAGCCGGACTGGTTTTTGGAAAGAAAAGACCGAGTGCGCGAGTGCTGCTGCCTCCATGAGTATGCTATCTGCAGAATCAAAAATGCTTAACCACCAGACCCTAACCGGGAAGAAATCAGGCACTGATTTAACTTAGCTAATAAATTGGTTTCTCCACGCGCTTTTGTCACATTATCGCCTCCAGTGTGCTTCACCCGATCAGCCGAATCACTGGCATACGACACCCGACTGGGCATGCAATGAATGTTATTATGCCAAGAAACATTTAGCCTCTGGCACCGGAGCGTAGCTAGTGGACGTGAACATTTGCATCAAGCTATTCCAATTGGATGCTCTTATATATTGTTCTCTACTTGTCTCCATCGCCTCTTGGCCGTCCCATGGCAAAGAGACTGGACCTTAATGTGGTGCAACGGTTTACGTGTCTCGTTGACCCATTGAGGTATGCTGGATTGTGTCCCCGGGCGCATTGTGGGCTACTTCTACCAGGTTGGTGAATGGTTAGTGGTCAAACAAACTCACTCTCCTGGTCCTCCAGATTCGGGGTTTGAAATGGAATGGCGTCCATTTCCGTAAAACTAAACCATTGTTACCACCCTGCTTTGCGGATAGGCTTTTGAGCCAAAGGCTTTTGTTGAGGATCTTATTCATCCTTCTGTCTGTGTCTAAGCGCCCTGACAGTATCTCGACCCACATACAGGCATAATTATTTCCTCAAACATTAATTTCGTTCTGCATCGGCCGTCGCGCAGCTCAGCAAGGGTCACCTTATATGCTGCATACAGCATGGTGGATAAGCGAAAACAGGCTACTGTTGACGCCCCCTTTCTTTCTTTTCCACCTGTTTCTCTTACTCTCTTCCCCACCCTAATTACTAACCTTTCTATAGTTCCCAGCTTAATTGACAGCAACCGTAATGCCACTGGAGTCGAACCATCTGCAACTACCTTCCCTCATCACCCACTGAACGCCTATCGACAACAGTCTCTTATAAAGCCACACTCCCGTTTCCATGGCGGCATTCAACGTTCGCGCTCTGAGACAAATAGGTCAATAGGCTTCACTCGCACACACATTAGACAGGCTGGGTATTGACGTGTGTTGCGTATCCGAAACTAGGATCAATGACTCTCATGGAGTTGTTGATTTAACTACACCCGGCTTATCCTCCCTAACCACGGGGGGTATTGGCCTAACGCCCGTATTGACAAAATTACTGGCCTCGATTCTCGTTCGTCGCCTTACTGTGGAACATGAATTCCGGATTACGGAAGAGCAAGCAGGTTTCTACCAAGGGTGTGTCTGTATAGACTACCTATTCATTTTGCGGCAGGTTCTAGAGCAACGCGACGCATATCGACCGACAATAGCTGCGTTCCTTGACTTCAAGAGTGCGTTCGATTCAGTCGATCGGTGCATTATGTTGAAAATACTTCGCGGTAAGGTGTTCCCATGAAATATGTAAACCTTTTACCTGCTCTGTACTCGAACACTACAGGCCGTGTCAGGGTTAACGGTGATCTGTCGGATAGCTTTCGGACAACAAGTGGCGTTCGTCAGGGTTTTCCGATTTCCCCGTTTTTTGTTCAATTTCGTCGTTGATTCCATCATGGAGTGTTCCCTTACGGAATCTCACGATTTTGGCGTTGTGGTGCTGCATGGTGAAAGCTTAGCTGATCTTGATTATGCGGACAATATCGTCTTGCTTTCTAACGATGTTGCGGCTGTATACTCAACCCATAATAACCTCTCTGGAGTGGTCTCATCATTTGGTACGCGCTTTGCACCTTCGAAATGCAAAGTGCTGCTGCAATACCACCAGCCCCTTGATGATCTCCCAATCCTACATGGCGAGGAACTCGAGATGGTTGATCAACTCACTTACCTTGGCAGCTGTATCAACAAGAATGGGGTGTATAGCTAATGAGATCAGTTCCCGTTTTGCAAACACAGCTGCCTTTTAGAATTTGCAACATTTTTGTTAACATAAAGGGTTTTCTCTCTGTTTGAGACGTCGTGTT
>CALYDF020007828.1:0-12192 GCA_944474145.2 Dicrocoelium dendriticum | reverse complement strand
GACAACGGTGGGCCACCAATATATATGACTGTGCTCCAACCAGTGACGCAACGTGAAGATGTCAATGCAGCCACGACCTCGACGAAATCCAGCTTGCTGTTCACGAATCTGGCTTTCACGAGTGCCAGTCAGTCTGTGAAGAATGACAGAGGCAAGCAATTTGGAGGCGATGGAGATCAGACTGATTCCTCTATGGCTGCCGCATTCCGATCGTGAGCATCCCTTGAAAATTGGGACTGTGATGGAGCGGCTCCAATCGGTTGGGACAGTTTCCTGCTCCCACAGTTTGACTATAACTCGTGTAAATCATCCACAAGAGCAGTTCCCCCGAATTTCAAGTGGGCTGGAGGAAGATAATCTGGTCCCGCGGCTTTGTTCAACTTCAACAGTTTAATCTCACGCTCGACTTCTTAGCGAGAGGGTGGATTCAGAGAAACAGCCCACGGAGCGGGGCGATCAGTGGCCGACGAGAAATCTAACGGTTCCGAACGATTAAATTGCTTTCCAAAGTGCTCAGCCCAACGCTCTAAGCGTTTTGATAAGTTGTGGATAGGCTGTCCACTCCCGTCATAAATTGTTTCACTAACACCAGGTCTCCTGCTGCCCGTTTCCCGTATCAGACGGAATAACTTACGATGGTTACCAAGGGCAGCGGCCATTTCCCTCTCTGATGCAGGATGAGACCACCAGGATTCGCGGTCTCACTTCAGGCTAGCACGGAGTTTTGCCCGGAGCTCTTTGCGAGTTTCATTGTGTTCGCTCCCAGCCGGAATATGCCGGCGAGCATCCATAAGTTCCAAAGACTGTGAAGAGACCCAATGTCCATGTTGGCGATTAGACATACCACATGAGGATTTTGCTGCTGCTAGTGAGGTCTGGTGAATATGAGACCAGTGAGCTTCAATTGCATCCAGTGTGCGTTTATCCAACTCGCATGACAGCGTACTTTGATAGGTATTCAGAACAGCTCGCTTTGCCAGTTGGCTGGTGTCAATGCGCTCACAACATCGTCGCAGGCGTCCGGCAAAACGCATCCGCAGGTCAGCACACACAAGTGCATGGTCGGTGTCCACACATGTGCTCCAACTGAAACGACAGTTCTGGGCGCAGCCTCTCCATCGGTAACTCATGGCAATGTGATCAATTTGCGTCCATAGCTGATTCGAGGCTGGTGGGCGCCAAGTCACCCTCCGGTGGGTGCGGTGTCTGAAATTAGTGCTCGCGAGAAATAAGCGTGCAGCCTCACAAATGAAGTAACCGCTCACCGTTATCATTACGGGTGCCTATACCACGTTGGCCGCCCAGATGCAGCTCATCTGTTGATAATTTTCCAACTTGAGCGTTCAGATCATCAGCCAGCACTACAGTGTCCGAGCTTCTTCTGCGGCTAAGGAGCTCATTCAATTGACGATAGAAGGCGTCTTTTACCGAGTCATCGCTACAGTTTGTCGGTGCATAGGTAGCAATAACGAATAGACACCTGGTAGTCGCACGTGACTTCGAAGCATTGAAAGAGCCAGCCAATCGGACCGCACACATTCGGCTACTGATTGGAATCCAATGAACCAGAGTAGCTTCAGCCCGGGGACTCAGGGCAATACCAACACCGACTTGGCCGGTGCTCGAAGCTGTATCGTCACCGGATAGTCTCAACGAGAAAGTGCTGCTAGTGTCACCTGAAGGGTATCGTCGGTTGATCACTTGACTCGAGTCTTGCAGGCGAGTTTCTGATAAGTAGCAGATATCGATTGTGAGGTTCTCTTATGTTCGAGCATGTGCTGCCTGTTGACCGATCTGAAGCAATGTGCGAACATTGAGGCATGCCAATCTGAAGGAGGATCGAGGGCTCCAAATGGAAGCCGATGAACTGGAATGGGCCGCTTGGTTGGACATGGGCCTGTTGACAGTGCAGGAATGGCGCTCCGCGTTCACCTGTGTGTTGAAACTAAAAGACAAGCGACTATTGAAGCAAGGTGGGGGAGGGCCGAGAATTGGGGGGTTGAAAACAGGGGGGATAAAAGTGAAGCTGGAACGGTACGATGCGGGTGAAAAAGCGCAAGGGGGGAATAAGAAGACGGGGAGGCTTGAGCAGTAGCATCCAAACCCCTATCCACCCTGATCGATGCAGCAGACAGGGCACCGTTGATTATCCTCTGCGGTGGCCAGAGCATAAGAAATTTATTTGAAGTGCGATTCATTGAATTGCGTGGGCAGGATACTGTCAGGTTGCCCAGGCCTAGACAGGGGAAGGATGAGGGTTCTCAAACAAAGCCTTTGGTTAAAAAGCCTGAACGCAAGGCAGCGGGTTTTGCATTTGGCTACAACGAGGCCGTTTTAAGGAATAATGAGCCACCCCGATTCCAACCCCCAAACTGGAGGGCCAGGAGGCTGAGTTTGTCTGGCCTCTAACCATTGGCCAATTTGGTATGGGTGGCTCTGAAGTTGCAAAAATGCACCACCCAGTAGAGCTCAATGGATCACAGAGGCACACAAACCATCGCACCACGGTAAGGTCCAGCCTCATTGCGATGGCGTTTTGGTGGCACCCTATCCCCGGCTCACGATCCCTATTTCCTTATAGCAGTCCTCAGCGACGTGCGTAGTCTGAGGAGCAAGATGTGCGACATTGGCACTGTTGTAGAAAGTTCCCTGCCAGACGTACTTGCTTTCACTGAGACGTGGCTGTTCTGCGACATTCTGAACAGTGAAACGTGTTTGCCTAGCTATACCTTTCTGCAAGCGGCTCTTGCCTCATGCTGTCGCGGAGGTGCAGTTGCTTTCTACCTTAGATCCACCTTGACTATTTTGCGAACATATCCCTTCAATTCCCCCGATGTACCTGCCGAGGTTACTGCGGTGGATGTTTTCGCTTCTTTCACGCAATTCAAAATTATGTTAGTATACAGAAGCCCCGAAAATGCCTCAAGCAGGCTCATTGATTTCATTCGTACTCGTATGACCAGTGGATGTCTGGTTATGGGTGGTTTCAATGTTCCGGTGGTTGACTGGCGCAATTTCTGCACATCAGGTTGTGGACATTTTTCTAATGATCTCCTTAACCTATCTTTACATGCATCCCTTCATCAGTTTGTACAGAAGCCAACTATGTTCTTGCAGGGTTAAAAGCCTTCCATTTTACACATCATCTTTGCGAAATCGCTGGAATTTGTACGAGATGTAGTGTCTGATTCCACGTGGCCTCTAGTGACCACGTTTGCCTATTATTCAATCTCAGCAAAAAATAAAGTAGGGGCAAAGCCCCTTGGTTTGACTCTGAGACGCGCAGGATGCTCAGTAGGCGATCCTGGTGTTGGAGGACTTACGTATCAGCTCCCTCAGAAAGTACCTATCATCGCAGTTGAGGCGTGCGAAATGCATGTAAACAGCATCTGCGGGCCGCACGCTTGAGGTATGAACTAGCGCTGCCTCTGTCCACATAAACAAACCCGAAACGTTTCTTTGGCTATGTCAAACGGAGACGCAATGCAAAATCGCTTATCCCTGTGCTCTCTGGACCTGAGGGCGCCGAAGTATCAACCGATTAGGCCAAGCCCTGCTTACGTGCGGCACAGTATGCTAGGTCGTTTGTTCATGAATCATCCTTGTCTAATATCAAATTGCAGGCAAAGGTACCAGTAGATACCATTCTGATGGACCTTCCTGTTTCGGAAGCTCAGGTACTGAAGCTCCTGCGTGACTTGAATCCCACTAAAGCTGCCGGGATGGATGCCCTCCATCCCAAACTTTTGTACGAGCTGGCCGAGTTACTGTGTAAACCGATTAAATGTATCTTTGCGAAGTCTCTTCCTAGCTGCTCCCTACTTGCTGACTGGAGAGATGCTATCGTGTGCCCTATTTTCAAAAAGGGTGATAAGCATTGGCTGGCTAGCCGAACCACCTCCTCGTGGTGCCAGCTGGGTGGTTCGGGTTTAATCCGTTCCAGCAAATAGTTCGGCGGCAGTGTTCCAGGACGTGGTGGGTTTTCGCCTGGCAAGCGTTCTCCCTATAAAAAGCCACAAATGTCTGTTTATCAACACTGTGACGTGGCGGATGTGACTCGCCACAAAATAAAGTCACTGGCTCGTGGATATACGGAAAGTGCTATCCAACCCAAGGACATCAATCGCTTATGCTCACATTCCTGAAGACAACAAACATTCAAAAATGCTGCGGCACATTCAAAGACACAAGCTACATTCATACACAATTACATACGCATACACACCCATACACTTACATATATTGTTATGCCAAACATGTACTTTTGTACGTTATTGATCACACTGTTAGCTAAACATGATCATGCCTGTAATGGTGTGTCTCGCATGGTCGAGAATAAAAGTTTATTTATTTATTTATTTATTTAAAAATTATAGACCGGTTAGCCTAACAAGCGTACTAGTGAAAGTATTAGAGAAGCTGGTACGAGATGCTCTGGAGAAGCACTTAGCTAACTTCAGTTTGCTCAGCCCGTCCCAACATGGGTTCCGCAGAGGCCACTCCTGTTTGACTAGCATGTCGGTAGACCGAGAATGCTGGGCTGAGGCTGTGGATCAAGGACAGGCGGTGGATGTTTCGTTCAACGACTTTTCTAAAGCCTTTGACACCGTACCGCATTGTCGTGTTTTGTTTAAACTAGAATCCTACGGCGTTTCAGGCCAAGTATTGAAGTAAATTTCGGCTTTCCTGGAAGGAAGGCATATGAGCTTTCGAGTGGGTTCCGGACTGTCTTTCAAACAAGCCGTCCTGAGTGGCGTTCCTCAGGGGTCGGTTCTCGGACCTCTGCTGTTTGCATTGTATGTCAATGATCTCCCTGCGAATTTTAAGATACCATCCCTTATGTTTGCGGATTACGTAGAAGTTTGGAATACAGTGAGCGATTCTGTTGGACCCACGGCTTTGCAGACAGCTGTGGAAAAGTTTCTGGAGTGGTCAGAATTGTGGCAGCTGCCAGTCAATCTCGCCAATTGTTCGGTCCTGCGAATAGGATCAAGCACTTCCACAACTCCTTAGGTACTTGGCGAAAATGTAGTACGTTAATTGACTGAACAAACCGTCTTGGGTATCTCGTTATCCTCTTACTTCAAATCCAGCGAGAACTGGACAAATGCTACCCGCAAGGGTTTCCGAATGCTGTGGATGATCCGCAGGTCATTCGGCATTATAACAAATGAAATGTTCGTTATATTGTTCTCAGCATTTCTCAGGCCATACTTGGAGTACTGCGTGCAGGCCTGTCCTCCATGCTTCGTACGCGACAAGATGACACTCGAAAGAGTTCTGAGGGTTGGTGCAGAAATGGTACCAGGTTTGAGGCATCTCCCATATCTTGATAGGCTGCTCAAGTTGCAAATGTTTTCGCTGCAATTTAGGTGCCTTCAGGAAGACCTGATTCTTACGTACCGTATATTGACCAACAAGATTGCGCCTGGTTTAAGTGCACTGTTCCATCCGTAAGTGTATCCGCCGTTAATAAGTGGCTTTTAGAACACCCCTCCAGCTGCGCTGCCTATATGGTTCATCCGCCAATACTTGTCAGCCTTCACGTCACCTTTGCCGCTGTTACTATGTCCGTTGCATCTCCGGTATGTGTATCCGCTGTTAATAAGTGGCTTTTAGAACTGTGTAGCTGGGCTGCATATATGGTTCATCCGGCAATATTGTTCCCTCTCCATGTCATCTTTGCCGCCGCTATCAAGTCCGTTGCACGTCAGATAAGTGTATCCGCTATTAGTGAGTGGCTTTTAGAACACCCGTCCAGCTGCACTGCCTATATGGGCGATCCGCCACTACTGGTCAGCCTTCACTTCACCTTTGCCGATGCTAGCTTGTCTGTTGCACCTCCGGTAAGTGTATCCGCTGTTAGTGAGTGGCTTTTAGAACACCCGTCCAGCTGCACTGCCTATATGGGTGATCCGCCACTGCTGGTCGGCCTCCGCGTCAACTTTGCCGCCGCTATGAAGTCCGTTGCAAGTCCGGTAGTTTTATCCGCTGTTAATAAGTGGCTTTTGTTACCGCTGTGTATACAGGCTCTCTATATGGGTGGTCCGCGACTGCTGGTCCGCCTTCTCGTCACCTTTGTCGCTGGTAGCTTGTCCGTTGCACCTCCGGTAAGTGTATCCGCAGTTAATAAGTGGCTTTTAGTAGTGCTGTGTATCTATGCTGCCTAAATAGGTGATCCGGCGCTACTTCTTGGCTTACACGTATCTTTGCGTCCTCCGTACTCCGTTGCAACTCCAAAAAGTTCATTGGCTCTTTTTTTCTTTTCTTTTTGCTTTCTTTAGGACACCTGTGTATTTCTGACATATGCGTCATCAATGTTATTCTTCCACGAAACATTTCCTTCAACATGGATACTCTGTTGCACCTCCAGTAAGTTTATTTGCTGTTAACAATTGATTTTTCAACTCCTGTGTATCCGTGCTACCTGGATGACTGATCCGCTACTTCTGAACAGCCGCTAGGGCACGGTTGCCGCCGCTACGTACTTCCTTTCACCCACGGTAAGTGTATTGTGTCCTAATGCGGCTTTTACAACTACAGTCTATCCGTGATTCCTAAATGGGTGAACGTCAACTACTAGTCTGCCACCACATCACATACGCCGCCTCTATCTACGCTGTTGCACCTCCCGTAAGGGTAATGACTATTAATAGGTGGCTTTTAGAACCCCTCTCTTCGTGATGCTTACTTGAGTGATGTGCCACTACCACTTGCCCTGCATGTAACATGTGCTGCCGCGTATATACTCCGTTGCACCTCTGGTACGTGCATTGCTTGCTCACTTTTAAATAAATAAATAAATAAATAGTATATTCTCGGTAAAACGAGACACACCTGTCTATCCGTGATGAGTGATCCGCCTCTACTACTTTTCCTACATGTAACACGTGCTGCCGCCTATGTACTCCGTTGAACCTCTGGTTAGTGCATTGCTTGTTCACTTTTCGCTTTCAGAACCCCTGTCTATCCGTGGTGCCTACTTCAGTGATCAGCCAGTACTGGTTCGCCTCCCCTTCACGTGCACCACAGCAGAAATACTTCTAGTGCACGTCAGGTTGGTGTATTAATCTGTAACGTGTGGCTTTTAGAACGGGCGCATATTCCCTTCGTATGCATGACTACTCTGACAGTCTCGTCGCTTCCGGAGTAATGAAGAACTCCGTGCATACGTTCATCACTGCGTATTTTACCCACGAGATGTTTTCATGTAACATTTCTTTTTAACAATAGTACATATTTATACCGTCTTACGTGTTCGTTTATCCACTGTCCCGTTTACATTGATTTCGAACTGTCACAGCGGCCTCGTATGAGGCTTGGGAAACCATTTCTCAGTGTTCACCCTTGGTGTGTTCAGAGCTACATATACGCTCACTCACCCAGTGATGAATATTTCTGAATGGTCCAAACGTCCGTCACACTTATTGCTTCGGCTTTCCCTATGTCCGGAACCATTTACATCCACCGCTGCTTATCACCTAGAACGTTACCCGGTATGGTTGTTGCCTTAGCAATTAGCCTTAATACAAGACAACTACCATGTCGGGTAATACATGGCAGCTGTGCACAATCATGAACATAAATGCGTTAAACCGATATGTATATTCATTGCATCTACCGCCTGCCCGCCAAGCTGTGCGCAGAGCCGTGATAAATGGATAACACGGCATTTTCAAAAAACTAGTGCAGCACAGATGGGTTTTCCATGAGCATATTATCGCCGCGTGCCATCTGCTGCTCTAGAACCGTGAACAGAGGCATATTCCACCCGTTGTCCAGTTTAATGGCTAATAGAAGTCCCGACGAATGCATGCAGAAATCAACCGCTTATTCACATGCTAACGTATATTAAACATTCATGACCCGGAATCTCTACCATTGATAACTACATGTGCACTGCGTCGCTTACGTTTGATTTGTTTTGTACAAAGCACATTGTTTCCTGTACGCATATTGTTTCCGGATTGGTGCTATGCCGCACACTTAATGGGGAGTATTTGTGGTAATTGACAACCGTTCATGGAATCTGGTGCAGCCCAATGACATCCGTTTCAATCCAGTTAATAATTACTTCTCCCTATCGGGGCATGGACACCTTTATAAAGCAGCCTGAATTTACGATGGTGGAAACATCCAATGCGTCACAGTTTCATAGTTGATGATTACGCTACCGTTACCGTACTTATATTCTCTTTCCATGCATAACGGCAACGAACGCAATCCATGGGTCCAGTAAAGTGTTCACATTAATGCGATAAGTGACACATTAACATGGCTCGAATGTGCAACCGCCACCTTCGCAGGAATACACAGTAATACGCACTCATGCGTAACTGTGTGCTATACATGCATTACATTTATTCCCATCCCTGTTCATAACTTCTATAAATTGCTCATTTATCACAGTGTGATTGCATGTGCTTCATACAAGTCATACATTTACGTACCCTAAAAATTTCAGCTAACATTTATTATGTTAATTAAGTAACGTTATCCATAAAACGTGCATTCCAACTAAGCTAATCACCATATTTCAACATGTAAAATCACACACACATGCTCATCTGTATAATTAGCAGCTAGTTTTTCTAGAGTACATTGCAATCCATTATCAACTAGAATATTACAAGATATACTTCGATGTACGTTTCAATAAATATACTTAATGTGTGCACCTTTAACACGTGTGTCAATGCATTAACATATATGTTACCTTTGCAAGCATATATATATATATCATTACACTTGTACATACAGCCTTTCACTCTTAGGATCGTGCATCCGTAATTTAACGCACTCTTTAATGCAATATATAACAAGCTATTTCGATTCCCATTTACATTACCACTTTTAATGACAAATACACATAAGTACAAGCGCAGACGTGCAAAATCATACATACAGTTGCCGTCTATAAGTACTTGTTACCGTGCACCAATTAACCGTCATACGCTGCCCTCCCATTGTAATCATTGCTTTTTCATTTTCAAACTGAAATTAATGCACGTCTTTTGTATTCCATTTCTACTTTTACGAAAAGTTCGAACTTTTTAATTTGGTCTAATATATCACACATAGATGATTTTTGAGTATCTAGACCTGCTGAAACCTAACATTCTACCTTTATTTTGCACATTTTCACCATTGTTTCCTAGATCCAGTGATCAGTTGTACCTCGAGGCATCACCCCGATTTTGCGATCGCGCGTATCGTTAAGCGGTCCCTCCCAGAAAATCACGAGCGGTGAAACACGACAAGCACGTCGTGACCTTGAAAGCGGATGCCAATCAAGTTCAAGTTCAGCTGGGACCGGAACGATAGGATAATCCCGTGAGTAGTGTCGGATCGGGGATTGATAGGTCTGATTGAGATATTGAAAAGCCTAAAACAGGGACCGCATCACACCCTGTCCAACCAATTACTGCCCACGTTTTATGTATTGAGAGACCTCTCCCCAGAAGATCGAGTTAAAATGAAGCAGGCCTACTTGTAGTGGTGTTCTCCGAGCTGGGCAACGTGGTTGCAGACGTTTCGCCACCATTCGAGGTGGCATCTTCAGTGCGGGATTGATAGCAGTAGAGTAGCAGTAACTGGTAGAAAGCAAATCCAATAATGGATCAATAATGTTTCCATTATTGGGTTTGCTTTCTACCAGTTACTGCTACTCTACTGCTATCAATCCCGCACTAAAGATGCCACCTCGAATGGTGGCGAAACGTCTGCAACCAAGTTGCCCAGCCTAGAAGGTAGTGCCGATTTTGTTTTATGAAAAAGACCAACGCCAACATTTCTTTCCTTGTCGTACAGTAATTTCTTTCTCTTGACGTAAGGCTTCTACTACGGTATGAAACCACTCTCTCTATGCCATCCCGCCCTTTTTGTGACAAAACCGCTCCAATGGCTTGATAGCTAGCATCCGTGTCCAAGATAAACTCCCCAGCGTGTGGTGACAAGTCGGGGAAGATTAACATCGGGGGAGTACACAGAGACTCACGCAATCGATGGAAGCTCGTTTGACATTCAACAGTTCAATCGAAATTGCGATTATTTTGCAACAACGCTTTTAAAGGGGCTGCGACCTCCGAAAATCCTTTTATGAATCGACGGTAGTATGATGCCAGTCCTAAGAAGCTGCGTAACTCCTCGGCATTAATGGGAATTGGCCACGCCTTTATCTGATCTGTCTTGCGCGGATCTGTCCGGATGCCTGCTTTAGAGATGATGTGTCCGAGATAGGTAACTTCTCCTTGTAGCAAGCGACATTTTTTTGGTTGAAGTTTCAAACCTATTTTGATTAGACACGTTAACACTTCAGCTAGATTGCTTAGATGTTCCTCCTTCCTTCTCCCATGTACGATGACATCGTCCAGCTAGACGAGACATTTGTGAGGAATTAAATTCTGAAGCACTTTCTGCATAAAGCGTTGGAATGTTGCAGGAGCGTTTGTTAGGCCGAAAGGCATTGTTTGGAACTCATAAAATCCTGAAGGGATTACAAAGGCTGTCTTCGCTCGGTCACTCTCTTCAACTTCCACTTGCCAGTAGCCGGACACCAAATCTAGCGTGCTGAAATAAGCGGATCCTCCGAGCGTCGAAATGATCATCGATTCTGGGCAGTGGGTATGCATCTATCCGCGTGACCTCGTTTAGCCGCCTGTAATCAACACACAGCCTAATGCCACCGTCTTTCTTCTTTACCAAGACGACTGGGGCTGCCCATGGGGAAGTAGAGGGCCGTATGACTTCTTTTTTCAACATCTCGTCTATGAGCTTTTGCAGCTCGCCTTGCCAGTGCACTGGGATCCGTCTTGGGTGAGTCTTAATCGGAGTCGTATTCCCCATGTCGATTAGGTGTTTCACGACGCTGGTGCGGCCCAGGTCTTCAGCCTGCCAGGCGAATGCATCAGAGCGGGCTAGCAGCACTTCTTCGGGCTTTTCTAACGTTCCCTCGTCCGCTGGCAACACGAGTGAGCGGATAAACGTGTCTACCCGGTGTTCCTCATCAGAGGGGCTCCCACAAATCGTAAACGTTTTACGACTGTCAGCGTAGCCTTGTTTAAGCAATACAACGCAACTCTCGGTGATCAACTGGCATTTGTCTAAATCTAAGTGACATCTCAGACGTCGCAATAAGTCCATTCCAATGATTTACAGCAAATGGAAGGTTATCGGCGACAATAAACTCATGGCGGAACTTCTCGTTAGCAATGTGCACCTCAGCAGTGATAGAATCCCGAACAGCCAGGGATTCCCCATTAGCAGCAGTAACATGGTGTCCACAAACAATCTGTCAGCGACTTGGTTATATCAGCTCGGACTAAGCTTCTGCATGCCCCTGCGTCCATTAGACCTGCAAGTGGCACCCCTGCTACGATTAGCTCTATCGTTAATGAAAATGCGGACGTTGCACTAGTGACGGCGGGAATGAAAACTGACTTCACACGACCGCACTCACCTTGAAGATTTCGCCTGCCACGGTTTGGCGGAAAATTTCCTCTTCTTGGTGGAGGGGGCGGGGCCTTCGGAAGTACGATTGCACTGGAGGTCGCGAACAATCCCCTCGAAACGGGACGCGATTCCAATTTCTTCGGTCTGGTGGTTGGAATCTAGCGGCGCTGTATCGATTCAGCACGCAGCATGGTTCCATGGGGCCCATGGACTCTTCGACTTGCTCTAATTGATCTGCCACTGTTAAGGCTGCCTGAAGACACGTAGATCGTTGTAAACGGAACTCTCTTTTTACCGAGGGCGTCTGGATGCCCTCGAGCAACTGCTCTAAAACTCGCTTGTCCTGTTGTTCCGGAGTTTCATCTGTGTAGGCCTTTACCACCATCCTCCGCAATTCGCGAACGAATGTTTGCACGTTTTCTCCCGGTCTCTGATACCGGGCATGGAAAACTCTGCGCAGTCCATCGGGCAGGCCAGGCCGATCTAAGATGCGGCGAAGGGCAGCGAAGGTTTCCTTGGTGACTTCTCCCTCTAACACTTTACTATCCGTAACTTTGTGGAATGCCTCTCCTGCTAGCAAGTCCATGATCACCGTGCCACATTGTTGGGCTGGAAAGTGCTTGACGCACATTTGCACCTGTTTCTCCCATCGGAGATATGGCATTCCTGGAAAAAACTTTTCTGGAGGGGGTAACGGGGTGTGGAAGGGGCGGGTGTCAGATTTGTTGTCATCTTCCGCAT
>CALYDF020007827.1:0-12208 GCA_944474145.2 Dicrocoelium dendriticum | reverse complement strand
TGTAATCTCGGCAGTCTATCATCTAGACAAAGAACCAACAAAAGATCATGGAGATCAGCAGATAACGAAGAGTCATGACGTCATAATCATCGTGGCATGGTAGTTGAAGGTGAGCAACACACTTCCGCTAATATGCCACAGGAAGAAGGGAACATTTTGACAAAAACTAGAACGAAACATTTTTAGTTTGTTTTTCACATGCTGATTTTGCTCTGTTTTTGTCAATTTCTATGTAGTATTAAACATGTGAATCAATACCATACTGTAAACAATCCCTCCACTGATTTCGGTTGCGGGCCATGTCTTCAAGAGTGCTAAGTCATTGGCACTCCTCATCTTTGGGTCCCCATCCTGGAAAATGTACGGATCCAACAGCGGCTACACATGAGGTCAGCGATTTCATGTGCTGCCGCCAAGTGGAAGGCTGACCGCTACGCGGTCGCCTCCAGCCAGGTCCTTGATGAACGAATAGAGCGCGACGCGATAGACGCTCAGGCGCCATGCGTAGGATGTGATCGCGCCCTCGTAACTGATGCAAAATAACCAGTTTGTTGAAGGGAATACTTGCATTCCCCAAGATTCGACCTCGAACTCGATGTTGCCACCAAACACGAGCGATCCTCCTTAAGCAACTGTTATCGAAGGCAGAAAGACGACGAATGTCTTCCACGTGAATCGGCCAAGACTCGCATGCATACAACAAGACTGAGCGACCCTTTAGTGAGAATGAGACTTCGCGGCGACTCCACAAGTGCCTCAGATTGACAAATGCTGATCGAGGTTTAGCGATACAAAGAGAAACTTCTTTGTTGGTAGTGCCATCAGCAGAAACACACTATCTACCTGGTCAAATTGTGCACCTTCGAGAGTGAGCACGAGAGCAGGTGAAAGCCAATCCTTTAGCAGTACTTTACACTTCGCTGAGGCGAAGCTCATACCATACTTAGATGTTTCAAGCGACAAACGATCCAGAATGAGTTGCATACCAAGTCACCAAGTAAGGCGATATCATGAGCATAATGTAAGTCGGTCGCGTGCTCACCCAGTAGAAGCTCTAGCGCCATGTCTTCCTCCAGCGGGTGATGTGTCGGTAGCTAGTGCTCGCAAAAAGAGACTAGCTTCTTCAATTTTATGTAGCAACCGCTCACCGGTATCAGTACATGAGCCTACACCGTGTTAACCGCACAGATGAAGCTCATTCTAGGACATGCTTCTGACTTGAGCGTTCAATAGACAAGCAAATACCACAGTATCTGTACTTTTTCTGTGACGGAGAAACGCGTTTAATTGTTGATAGAAGTCGTCTTTCACCGAATCAGCGCTCCAATTTGTGGGCGCATAGGCCACACTAACAAACAAGCACCGTTTGTCTCCACGCACATTCGATGCTTTGAACGAGCCAGCCAATCTGACTGTGCATATCCAGCTATTCATTGGGATCCAATCGTTCAAGGCAGATTAAGCCCGGGGCTAAGATCAATGCCCACACCGACATGATCGGCATTTTAAGCCGTTTCATCTCCGGACAAACAGAATGAGAAATACCGCCAGTGTCGCACTCTGGCGATCGGAGAGTAAACACCAAACTCGAATATTGCAGGCGAGTTTCAGATAAGCAGCAGTTATCGGTTGATAGGGTCCTCAGTGTCCGGGCAAGTGCTGTCTGTTTGTCAGTTAGCACCAAAGTGCGCACATTGATGCATGCCAGTCTTAGGGAGGACAGAAGGCTCCAAATCGAAGCAACTGATTCCAAACAGACGAACTGACGTTGTCCGTTTGGCTGGACATGAACTTGTTGACTGGACCGGAGTGACGCTCTGCGACTGGGTATGAGTCGAACTTAGAAGATGAAAGATTATTGGACAAAGATGGGTGTGGGCGAAGAATTGGGGGGCTTGAAAACAGGGGGATAAAAGTGACGTTGGAACGGGACGTTAAAGCTGAAAAAGCGAAAATGAGGGCGCAAGAAGACGGGAAGGTTTGAGCAGTAGCATCCAAGCCTTTATCCACCCTGATCGATGCAGAAGATAGGGCACCGTTTATTATCCTTTGCGGCGACCAGGGCATCATCATTGTCCTCCATAAATTGTAGTCTGTATGCTATGTTGTTGAGCGCATCTTTACCTGGCGGCATCCAACTGTGAATAGTGTGTCTGAAAAGTTCGTTTCTATCCAGTAAGCTACGTACTGGTATTTTTTGCTGGTGCAGGGATGTACAGGACTATCTGCTTGGAAGTTGTCGCGATAAGTTGAGTGCATCAGAACTATTCTATTTTTCTCTTTCCCTGCAACTTTATGATCAAACTTTGCATGTGCCCCCGTCATTCTACTGGGATAAAGATTCTATCACGACTGTTAAAGATTTGCAGTATGCAGACAACATAGCGATGCTGAATAAGTTATTAAGTGGTGCTACGCGCTTCGTTCTGTGCGTTGAATGTTCCAAGAGTAGGAGCTGTGCTACGTGGTCGACCCACCACCAGTTCCCACACTCGCTTAATGGTTGCTTGAAGTGATTGATCTGATTAGCTATGTAACCGGGCTCGTTGCCGGTTAACTAATGTGTTTCATTTAGACTCTGGTAACCGTCATGTGGCTTCTCGCTTCCTGAATTATTTATGGTGGTGGTAAACCATAAGAAAGGTACTCAAAGCGCCGCAATAAAATTAGTGTTATTTTAATGGATTGGATCCGGCTACTGCGTGCTAGAATAGTTGGTGGCCGACATTGTTTTCCATGTATATTCGCGAAGTAACATCAATAGTCGATGGAAGTTTCCTTCCAAGCTTATTAATGAGTAGTAGGGGGAAGTATTGGGTTTTTGTGAGTTTTCGTCGCAGCTAGACTTAGGCAGAAAGCCACCACAAGTCCACAAAAGCGCTAGACGGCTTAAACCCCCCACTTTGCACTAATAATCAATAATCGCCTTAGTAGCTTATATGCCACTTTGATTATTGGCGGCTTGCAAAGGATGTCGTTGCTCTGGGGGCCAGCTTTGTACTCTGCACGTTCGTGAAATGCATGGCCGTGGTAGATGAGCCGCGCTACATCACATTCAGATATCAGCCATTTGGGCCCGCTGCGGTTGCTCATGACTTAGTAGTATATGTCGTTTGCTCGTAAGAGTAATGGTGTGGGTTCGAATCCGGCAGGATTCAGTGGGTGCGCGCTACTGAAGAGTCCCCAGAGGACGATACGGCGGTGTAGCGCTTTCCTGGATATAAGGTGGCCGTCTGCCTGAGTCAAGCTGGGACGAAAAGTCACAAAGCAAGGTTAGTAATGAGGTTTGTCACCGGGGGCTTGGTCACATATCATCTGGAGCAACACTGGGACATGTAAAGCACTGAGTTCCCTGTGTTAATTTGAAGACGAATGCGACAAAACTCTACAAATTTGTGTCCTCTGTTCATTTGCAAACAAGCAACGTACCAAAATTATAACGTGAAAAAATATTGAGTGTATTGCGATCGGAAGGTCACATGCAAGGGAAAATAAAGGTGGATATAAGTTGTGGAGGCATCACGAACTCCAAGCGTTTGAGCGTAACAAGCAGTTACTTCTGGATGTAGACTGTTATCCGATCGTTGTTTATAGCCACTGCCTCGGCAAACTGTGCGGCTGACGTTTGTGTTACAAGTGATGATAGCTGACAGCTAGTCGAAGTCAACTTGATCACTTAGATCCTCAGGATGTTTGACAATCGATGAGGCAGGTTTCATGTGCATCGACACAGATCCTGTTTGTGGATGCCTTATCATGGTGGCAACACGCTTTAAAATGCGCTCCCTAATACGCCACCACAAGCAACGGTATGTTCTGCCTCTAAGGTCATAAACAAACCGATAAATACAGTGCATTGTGGTGTAAACATCTGGTAAATCGGACCTACCTACGCTATCTAATTTATGTGCGAAGGGGCCAATAAAACCTACTCCTTCGTCTTGCATCGTTTGCCACTGGCGTACTCAGGTGTGTGAAAGCATCTGATGGTTAGGCAACGACATGGCAGGGTAGGAACTAAACATGGATCACTACATGAACTGTGAATAAACTTCAATTAATTGCAGCTAAACGCCCTAACTCATGAGTATCCCAAAATACTCCCCAAAGAGTTCTAACTGTTATGTCGTACCTAACTGCTGTTGGCCAAGATCGTGACACTCGGGGCCAAAACTGTCCCCTGCATTTTTGCAACTTTTGTGTTGGTAGAGAATGCGCTGCTCTATATCAAAGTTAGATTGTAAGTCATAATATTCCGCGCCTACCCCCCAATGGCTCAGATGCATTCCTGCTGGCTGTTAAAGCAAACCCAAAGATGCGCTCTATGTACTAGTTCCGATAGGGTGAACCGGCCCTCGGTTGCTTTGAAAAGCCCTCAAATAAGTATTGTCCTTGATGCAGCCTGTCTTATGGCGACGTGCTCCGAGTTGCTTGTAGTCGTCCGCAAATCATGTGGTAGCTTGCAATCCACATCAAAACTTGTGCATTCATTTGATTCATTTGCAACTCCGGTGGGTCTGAAGAGGTTACAACTTTGCATTACTGCTGCGGAATCTGCGCAGCTTTTCGATGAAGGTTCTAGCAGTCCTCATGACGTAGAAACTGCTCCTAAATTTTCTTCCTACCCACAAAATATTTTCTTTAAGCCAGTTGACACTGATTCACCGCTTTTAGACCAACGCATCCAGCCTTGTCTGTTGTACAGCAGTTGAGAAGTTAAAATTCAGAATATCTTACCTGGCTAGCTACTTTGTTGGAATTTCTAAGAAGTGGCAAAACATTTTATGGTCACTGCTGCTCTATGGGAGCCAACCAACTGCAAATTCCAGGAATCTTCTCTTTCGTGAAGTAGCAACTTGCGCACTGTTACAGACAAAGCTTCTGTTTTCGCTTAATTAACGTACAGTGGTCGGGCTTGACTCATTCGGGAAAAATGATAAATCACAGAGATATTTCGTGGATAACATTTAGCTGAATAAGGTTTAGGTGTCTAGTTTGCTAGGATTCTGATCAGGTATCACAAATGTCTACTCTGTTGAGCTGTGTCTGTGACATCACCCTCATAATCCTGCGTCATTATGCTTCTGAATTGAGTAAACAATATTGTAACATCTTATAAGTTATTGCTTAATGGTTATCTTTAACTAGACCGAATGACCACTAAAGCCATTGCAAGCTGACGGTGTGCAGCACCCCGCTATGTGACTAAATGAAGATGGATTGGATATCAAAGACCCTCAGGGTCGTAAAAGTCGCTGCTTCAGGGACAAACAGTTTATTCTGCAAACTGAGCTCAGCAAACTTAACAGCTTGACAATTAGGTAGAAATCCCGATGTTAATACTTATGTCATTTCCATAACTAACGACGCTGTTGTACTCATGGGATACTTCCTTTGAATCAGTTAAACTAACCCGCTCCATCGAGTCAATCAGCGCGTAGACGAAATACTCACAGGCGTCTGATCAACTGCTCTGTTCATACGCGACACGTTTGCCGCTTGCTTGCACAATTGTATCATACTCAGGATACAATCCAATAGGAACCTAGAGCCTACACAATCATCTCGCGTCGAAAACTGCTAGATTTGATTGGCGTATCGTGTATTTCTGTTAATCTAGCCCCAACGGAGTGACCGGTTGGCAATGAACGCAAAACATACGTTGATTACGTGTTTTTAGTACGGTGTAGATACAGAAGCACTGGTTGGAGACTGAAAGATCATTGCTTATACTGTTACAAATAAGCGTCAATTATTGGCCTACACGCTTTACAATATCGCTTGCACGCCGAGACATTCATAATAGACGTAAACAACGTCTTCATATGCTTAAGTTGCAGTAACAAAGGATATATTAGAAATGCAGATAAACGTTCGCATCTAACCTATAGAAATGCATCGCTCATGATGACCGGTAATTGAAACGAAACCGTTTGTACTTTGTGGTGAATGCATTGGGCTCATCCGCTTGTTCTCTGTCCAGGCTTGATGCAGGGAACCAAGCTAGAAATTCAAAATTCAATAAGACAAACTGTTTTCCACGCCAGCTGCCATGTGTAACATTACAAATGATAGTCAACTTGGAGTAAAATGGTAGGGACAGAATTACTGCTGACTGAGTGCTTGAGTGGCATAGGCATGGATTTGTTGTGCTACTTCGCGCAATTAACAACATCTGCGAGCGCGCGACGAGACAGTGAGTCTGCTTCAGCTATGTTTTGATCATATAGTGGCCACGAAAGGATGTGTCACAGCCACAGGGGTGTTAGAAGATCCTACCCTGTCGCATAACCGCATGACGTGTAGACTAGCCAGTGCGGGACATACGTACTGACGGAGAATGTCTCAAAGGGCGCTAGCGCAGGGGCTAAACAGCAGATTGGCACAGTTCTCACGATGCCTTGTCCTAAAACACCCATGTAAACCTAGCATCAAGGGGATGCCTAAATCACATACCGTCAATGTAATCCGTGAGGATCCAAATGTGTGTCTAAACAGAGAAGTCATTTTCACTTGACCGATGGCTTCGTGATTGTGTGGGTCAGACAGTCAGCCTCAAACAACGGTCGACATTTTGGTTTCATCTTCAGAACTTTCAATGTTTGTATGGCATGACCGAATTCCGTTGAAATCGCCTAAGTTAACCATGCTCCCGGGATTATCGCAATTCGCCGCATTATAGTCTGTACATAGAGGGAACGTTCGAAACCTGGGGAAGCATTCTGGCATATTTGCAGTCTTCTAGGGTACAGACAAGACTAGCCACCGTAGCGCGTTTGCATTTGCTAAGACAGAAATCTTTGCACCTCTGCTCATCTAACTTGCATTCAAGATATTCCACCGAGTTACCCCTTGACGAACAACATCATAACATCATGCTTTCCTCTTTGGATATTAGCGGAAAATAAATTACCTTGCAGAACTGCTTCTTGCGGCCATTCGTTCTATTTGTTAGATGACAGTTGGTGTGTAAAGCAAAGTTATACCATGGCTGAATACACAGCTTTCAGGAGCAATGGGCTTACTGTGAACAAAAATTGTCTATCGTTCTGGCAAGCAGATCTAAAACGCTTTTCTTTACTTATGAATAGAGATATTATTTAATACTTATTTGGTTCCAAATAATTCAGATTACAACTATTAGCCATCAATCTGGAAAAGCGCCAAACGAACGGTTCGCTCTACCAAGGCTCGCCTGTGGTGCGCATTCCCTCGGTCCCCTTCAGGGAAGCCATAACCGCTAGTAGTATGCATGACTAGCCGGCAGCTTATGCCACTGAGTCACAGATCGGAAGCTAACTGCGATGTAGAGCAACCTATCTGACTTGTTATATAATTGGGATGAAGCAAACAGACTTTTTCTGACGTCGCACTCGGTATCTTCGTGATATCTGACCTATGCGATTGAAGCCAATGATTAATGAAACATAAATATTGAAATACCCTGAAATTTGGCATGTTGTGTTAACTATTTCGAGAGCCAATAATTACCACGGATATTTGAGTGAAAAACAATAGTCGGGTAGAATAAGTTAAGCGCTAAAAGTTAAACAAACTAGTTAGCATATCAAGACGGTGCAGCACTACACACAACAATATTCGACAATTTCGTCGATCAGGTATCCTTCCATTTATGCGTAAATAACGGCCAGCTAAACAATGCATCCAAGATTTGTAGGTCAAAATGTGATTATCCTGGCCACGGATGCAAGCGATTGTGTTCCATGACCTCGTACACAGTTTAGCTATTGGAACGGATGATTTGGAAACACAGGTGTAAGGTTTTACAGATTGTAAGTTTCCTTGTAGCTGAACATTCCGTTCTCTGCCACAGCGGGGAACCAAAAAGGTTGCGTTGCATAAAGTTTTCCGGTGCTCGGAGCGAAGATATTAGTTAGCCATTTATATGGATTCAGCGAGTCCCGATTTTCGAGAAGGTCAGCAGTTGGCGAATAACGAGCACCAGCTACGTCTTATTTCAGTCAGCCATCAAACTCCATTTACACATGCGCGCAAGCTAACCCAGTTAGGTCATTATGTAAATTAATGGGAAAACGCTGAGGACCAGCATAAGTCATTAGTAATCAACTTGCCTAGGAGACAGGTTTGTCTAGATATCACAAAAGGAGCACCGTTAACTTTCTCACTCAACCTACGCGGACTATCACTGCAAACGTGAAGATTGTCCGACAGCAAGAACAAAACTGCAGCAAGCAACAAAATTGGTTAAACATTACGGTCACGATTATCTTTTGATGTATTTCGCGTCAGTGATGAGGTCGGGTGGTGCCCTCCAAAGATTCACTTGTACCAAAACCTGTGATAATGTATTGCCACGAACGTTCTCAATCCAGCCAGCACTCCTTATGGAGCTCAGTGACCTAGCGATCAGTTGTCAGCCGTCCGACGGCCAGATCGGGCCGTCTTTACCTAATGAACTCTAGCAAGGACGAAACCAATCTTGAAAAGTACTTTCAGAATGGATGGCGTGGAAAACGGTTTCAGCGTTAAGAGTGTTATAACGTTGTACCCACAATCGACCGGTTGAGTCATGCCTGCTGGTAAATCTGCGCCCTCACGCCTGCTCTGCTTGACGCCTTGGCCAACCCTACAGGAAGAAAAACAGAAGAAGACTAAACCAACCAGTTGTATCAGAACCGAGAACGCTCATATTTATAGGTCGTTCTCACCAATCCTCTAAACAGCGCCTGGCAGATTTGTCTGCCTGTCTTCCTTGTACGCTCACGCTGCCCACTTGACTGTCCGCTCCGTCTGGCCAGTTAACCGTCTTGCTCGGGCATGCCAGCCTTCATCCCCCTACCCGGGACATGGCAACGTACATAATGTCTGTCGCGCGATTTCATCAGCTTCTGGTCAGACCTTGGCAACACGCATGATGTCTGATGCGCGATTTCATCAGTTTCCGGCTGGGCCCTGGCAACGTGCTCGGGGGGTCTGTCCCAAGCACGCCTTGTGGCGAACACGCGCGCGTTGGCAATCAGCTTTCTCGCCCACCTGTCAAGTGTGCTTGTTTTACGCCACGACCGATAGCGACCCGTTTTAGAGTTGGCCATGATTGACCTCAACCAGAAATTATAGGCTGGGGTATTAGAACACGAGTTAAAAACGGAACTTTAGCACAAGCGAGGATGTTTGGTTGCCTCATATATGATGACTTTTGGTGCATCGACTTGTAAACATAATTTACACAAACATTGGCCCCGTACTTGACTTCCCAGTCGCAACTATGCAAGCAGCTTTCAGCGTTTCCTGTAGCCAGTAATTTGTTGCAGCTTTATTAATCCAGACAGCATCGAGTCGTAAGTTGTTCGTTCACTTATTGAATGGCTCAAGTCTAATGGCTTATGAAGTGCGGTATTAAGCCTGGGTTGTAAAAATGCCCAAAATATTCATTTTTTACAATCTCACTGGCGGCCAGATGCATGTTCCAACAGGATTTGCCCATATTACTCGGGAATATCAACGTACACATTGTTATCCTATCTCGCTGGTAGGGATTGAAAATTGTTCATGGAGAGATTGTGCAAAGTCAACTGGGACGACTTCTAAATTTCGTGCGGTAGGGTAACTATCATTCACTCATAATTGGTACGGCGATTTCTTTGAACTTGTCCTTATTCGTTCGAGCACTGATGTTGCATCTGGAATTGGCAAATGTTAGGGGCTGCATGTTCCAAATTGTGTACCACCATCTGGAGAGTTCAGCTACATGCTACTCAACTGCGATTCGAGCCAAGAAAGTAAAGCTTACCTGCAGACACCATCACTAATACACCACCCAACATCTCTAGGAGTGCTTGTCACGACGGCTAGGAATTTTTTGTTGTGTGTTTGTTGTATCCACTGCGTGCTTCATTAACAGTACGCAATATCCGTGTGGACTAGGATTTGTAAAGCAGGGCTTGTAAAGTAGTACTTTTGAACCTGTATAAAATCATTGTTCACGGCAGTCGAGTAACTCTCAGACATCATAAAAACTGAGCTCACATCCAAAGTAATGACAAATATATCACTGCACTTTGAAACTGGCTTAGTTCATTTTGTATTAGTCAGTAACATTTACTCCGGACTGGAGGATAAACCCTTATGTCGTAATTACTTACCTATACTTTTAGGATTGGGTTATGAAAATCCGCAAAAAGCTTGGATATTGGGTGGAAGTATTCTTTCTTTTAGTAGTATAAAACCTGGATATAGTACATAGATCTAAAAATTACAACCAGTCATGGTGAGGATGACGCTTAACTGTAATACGAAATCCTGGCTTCTACTAAATTACCTACCGCTCTATGTACTGTGCATTAAAGATACACTTGAATACCCAAACGACTGTTTCACACTGTTTGATTCATCTAACCCTGTCACATCCTCTTGTCCAAGTTGCGCAATGCTCTTTTCCATAACTATACGTCCTTCGGAGAAAGTCATGCGTAAAAACATGATGTAACTTTATTCGGTTCGCTGGTCGTTCGTTTTCATCCAGGCCCCACCCATTCCGGTGCTGTTCATCGTCAATGCTTTCGGATCATTAAACACAGCTTTCCGTGGGGCTGTTCCAGCTTTATGCTATCCAAGTGAAGTGTGAATGAAACATTACGGAATGCTCAATGTCCGACCTTCAGTGCTTATCACACATCAGATGTATGAGGAAAATTTTTATCTCACTGTAGTGATGCGTACAAACTCAAATCCACATACATATCACCACGAATTTGCTCAGTTTCACGCTACAGTCCGCTGCACTGATAGATCAGGAATTTTCTTGTTGGTCGAATGTGGAGGGTCCAGGTTGACTAGTACTGTGACCCAAGGCGCATTTTGTTTCTGATCCGTTCTCCCGTTGCGCTGTTTGTAGATGAGCTGAAGGTGTGGAAAGCAATCGTTGCGCCCGATGAGTTACGTGATTCAGCGTAAACTTGACCGCCTCTCCATGTTGTCTGCAAAAGTGCACCTTCCGAGAAACCCACTTAATTCACTATATATGAGCTTGGGTAAGAGTTGACACGGTCGAACCTACACTGTCGCCTATCAACTGTTGCATTTCACACCTTTTATGAAAAACGTCGATGTACTCTCACGCTATAACCTAAAATCAATGGAAAACATGGATAGGTTTTACTGAAACGGACTTCGTGTGCTTTGGGCGCTCAAGCGCAACTTCTGCACTTGGTCCGAAGAGACTGCCACTGTTCGCCTCAATAATACGACCAATGCTAGAATAAGGCTGGCCCGCATCCCCGGGACGGGGTATAAAAGAGTACGCGTGTACAGCATATGGCCACTAGGCTCATCCCCATTTCACTACGGATTTCGTACAAAGAGCGGTGCAAGAGACTGGCGTTGTGGGTTGACCTATTCATGACGCACCGGATGTTACATCTTGGTGGTTACCCCATGTTGAGGCCGCTACTCAGTATACTCACACGATGCGGCACTCGAGGACAATGGTACAAGCTTGTAGTACCGGATTTTAAGCGGGTCGCTCACCATCTCTGTTTCGAACAACAACAGTAGTACATCTACCATTTGAACTGATGCTTCGCTGCCATACAACCATGGTGACCTATGAAATAAAAGATAATAAGAGAGAGAGAAGTGGGACTTACCGGAAAACCTTAATGTCCCTGAAGCAAACATTCAGGGTCAAGGCGCCTACACCTTGTGCTTAACAACACACCGTCACAAACAGCTGGCTATCCTGCAAAACATATGGATTGCACCTGCGAGACAATTTCATTGCAGCTTTCACCGCCCCGCGTCATAATCATCCATTACGTCGCAGATAACTCAGGACCAAACACATTTAAACAGGCTATCCGATTAGGGAGATGGCAGCAGACGCGTCACTGGTGTCGGTTGCGAGCCATGTCCTGTAAAGTCTCGAGCCAAGCCAAGGTGAATCACGTGGACTCCACCCGGAAGCGAGATGGGCCGACGACACCAGTTTTGTCGTCAGTGACTTCATTTCCCTGCTGCCAATCAACTTCTGTCCACCTCGAGCCTTGCGCCACCCTACACCTGGCAGGACTAAACAGGCCCTTCTACGTAAGCGCTGCCCGAGCCAACGCAACTTATTCAGTGCCACAAGTAGATGCTCCTGCGTTGTGCATGGCGGCCGAAATCGTATTCCACTGAAGCTCTATGTCATTAGGACAAGACAGCGGAAGTTCGGTGTGCATTACTTCGT
>CALYDF020007826.1:0-12190 GCA_944474145.2 Dicrocoelium dendriticum | reverse complement strand
TCTTTGACGACACCTGACTGCCCGTGTTTAACGTCCTGATACACAGTAGACCTGTGTGAATGTAGCACGCGAATCTATTTGATGACCGGAGTGAACTAGGTGCGTCAATACTGCACTCGTTACATTCTTGCTCGCGCCGCTGTAGAGCCATGTTGGGCAATTCTCTCGAGCCCTACCGGGCGGTCGCCTTATCGTTTTCCCAATATACCTTGCTCGACACTAGCAAGAGAAATGGTACACACAGAAGGAGGTCTGCGACCGATGTATCCTGTCTTTAAGTTGTTGGAAATCAAGTGGTGTTGAGGTGAAGCTTACGCGGAGATTTGCAACAAAATACGTTCTCTGTTGCTAAGGAACGTCTTCCGGTGGTCCGTTCCGCTATCGCGTCACTCTTAAATGGAAACGATAAGTAAATCATCCGCCTCTCCGCGGAAACGGGTTTGGGCTTTGTACTTGTGGTTCCATGTGCCTCTGGATGAATTTCTCAGAGTACCTATTACGCACGAGTACGTTTCGTATAAAGCTCAGCTCATCTGAAAGCGTATCAACCGTACATGTTCTCCTCGCTCTCTCTTTTAGGCAACGGACGACGTTACGTTTTTGATTATCGGAACAAAACTAGCGTAATGGACGTATTACCCAATCCAGGTTGCTTTTCTGTGCATCGGCCTTCGCATTGCCCCGTATGTTGCCCTGTTCGTTTGGACATCTAAAATTGCCAACGAGTCGTTACGTTCTAGCTCGATAGGGAAAATTGTGTTGCTATGTACTGTGTTAACCTGGGCCAATAGCTCATCGACGAACATTCCATTATTCGCAATACAAAATATGTCGTCTACATACCGACCGTAATAAACCAAGCTGTTGATGGATTCGTTCAGCTCGTTACACACCAATTTGCTCATGAAACGTCCGCGAGCAACGGTCCTAATAGTGAACACATTGTCACTCCGTCTATTTGTCGATATAGCGTTTCATTAAACTGTAACTGAATGTTTCGCGTTCGCATAAGTAGCAGTTGTCTCAACCGGTCTAGTGGGATACCAACGTTGATGTTGCGCAGCTGGATAAACTCGCACAGATACTCTACGACCTCCTCCAATGGAGCATTGGCAAAAGGTGACACCACATCTAAGGAAAACATCTGTCGCCCAGCTAGCTCAAGTTGTCTCACTGACTCCAGAAAACCAAAGGGGGTCCTTGAGACTGGACCTATCTATGGCTTTCCTGACTGGTTCCAGCAATTTGACGAGCCACTTGGCAGTGGAAAGATACGGTGAGTTACACATATCCAGTATCGGCCTTAGTGGTAGCCATTCCTTATGTACTTTGGGCAAGCCATACAATCTTGGAATCACTGTCCTACTCGGTCTGGTGTATTCAAATATATCTGAGTCGATTACACTCTCCTGCTTTAAGCAACGCAGGAGTTTCATTATGGATCTCTCGATTGCCCGTGTCTAGTCATTCTCATTATCCATTCTACGAAATTTTTTCCAGTCAGAAAGAATGGCATACGTCTTGCTGATGTAGTCAGATCTGTCCATCAGAGCGATCCCGGCTCCTATAACAGGCCTAGAGAGAGAATTATGCATAGTAACTCATGAACACAGCTGTCGCATTTCAAAACCACCAAGGAACGAGTTTGGAAACAAGGCCATAATAAGACCCTGTTGTGGCTGTGCATGTATTGGACACGGGTCATCAGCTAGACTTGAAATACTGTTAGTGGCTTAGTAGGTTACTACACGACTAGTTGGCGGATTGAAAAGATCAGAAGGTGTGCACTAACAAAAATGAAGTATAAGTATTGAGGCGTGTTCGTTGTTTATCAGTACAGTAAAGGTATAAAAAGGAGAGGCCGGCACTAAGAATACAATGTACGAAACAGTATGCAATAGTGTCACTCAAAAATAATGAGCAAGTGGTGAATTATCTCAGAACACAAATCCTGTTCGTGGGGCATCACAGGTCGTCGCCAGTCCGGTCGTGTGACGATTGTCCTGTCGTCGTTGGCGTAGCGCTTTTCGAGACGGTTGTCGAAACACTAGTCGGAACGGTCGTGTGGCGTTCGTTGTACGGGAGTAACACTGTAATCGGTCATAAGCTGTTGTTGTCGTTGTACTATACTCTTTATATGATGCTTCGTTCAGTCGTTCAAACATGTTGGCCGTAAGTGGTACGTTGTGTGAATGTAGGTCAAGAGGAATTTAATTACACAGTGTGAGAATATGGTATCCAATACAATCTCGATAAGACTGTAGTATTTTTCCTATGTTGACCTGGTTTGTGATGTAGGTCAAGCGATACTTAATTACACGTGCACATGATGATAAAACATTCCGTTCCGAAGATAGTGCAACGGAATAGAATTTCATGTGGAATGCGATCTCACAAGTGCGACGAAATGAAACTTCATATGGGATGTGATCTCACAGTACCTACTGGTCATTAGGAAGGGCATTCCATCAAACCTTAGCGGTGGACTGCCGAGGCGTTGGAACTTGCCAAACCTGACGACTGGGTGAACAGAATAGAAAAGAATGCATTCTCTACTGCGTGGTGAACGATCTTAAGCCGGTCTGCCTGACGAGTGTCATTGCGTGTATCAGCTTGTGCAGTGCAAACTGGCGCCCATTGTCAACACCAGAGGCTTGTCCGTCAATACCATGACAAACAAAGGCGAAACCGGACTATTCTTACTGTGAGTGTACTATCTAAGGTGAAATCGCGAACTGTTGCTTTAAGGACACTCTGGCTCAAGACACGTATAGCGCGTTTGTCCTCCATGTTGGCTATAAAATCCCACTCCATTTACACAAGGTTTCACCAGGTATGACGAAGCCCTTTGTCAATAGCAAAACGTTTCAAAACTACTATGCAATTAATTGTTTCCATACCACTTTGCACCAAAGTGCAAAATGCTTTATTTTCTACTGCAACTCAACCTTAACAATAGTTCCCAAACCAGGTTTCCACCGAATAAATCCTGTCAGACCTTTCAGCCTGAATCCTTAGACTGCGTGACACACGCCATCGACCTGGGTCAGGCACTGAGTATTATCTTCCTTGAAATGAAAATGCATTTGTCTGGGTCCCACGCAATGTCGTAATGACTAAAGTTACTGCCCTTCTGGTCTCCTGCAACCTTTTTTCATGAGTTTCTTCTTACTTTTTCAACCGTACACCATTAGTTCCACGACGTGATGTCTCATCTAAAATGGCGTCGGTATCCAGCAAAGTATTCCAAGGCCGCGTCCTGCGCCATCTGCTAGTTGTACCGTACATCAGTAGTGTATTCTAGGGCTTTAAAAACGTCACTGTTCACGTTTTTGCCATAGACATAAACGTTATATTCTTATTTGATCCTAGCTGGGTACGTAATAGCCTCTTTAGCATTCAAAGCGCATTTGACGCCTTTGAAACACAATGCGGCTTATAGAAGGTAGAGTGTTTGCAAAGGAAATACAAACTTTCCTTCCTATAACCCCCAACATGTTAACTATTTGCGGTAAACCACTAGATAACAGCTTTCATATACGCCACCTATTGTAGAAGTCTGGAGATTCCCCAGTTTGCCTGTGTAAAAATTTGAACTAAAACTCTTTAATTGTACATCTGGGAGAACGGTGTGGTTTGTTGAACTGATCGCTGAGTTCGATTGCTTTACTTGCTCATCGCCATTTTTGCTTGGCGCTCGTTTAGGTTGCAGTTCGCGACTGAATTTTGTGCTGTTCTTGCTCCGTTCCCCTAGCTAGAGCGTCCACGGTGTCGTCTCTTTTTAGCTAGATAACAGAGAATATTTTACGGTATTAATAAAAGTTTCCCTGTAACGCTAACTGTCTTCATGAATCGCTCTCTGTGCTTCCGGCACAGGTGACTCGCTAACCAATTTGTATACGATTCCATCTCACCGAATTTTGCGGAACAAACGAACTATAGCTCTGTCAAAGCCAGGTCTGTGATTGGCTATTTACTGAAGTCAATGTGCATGCTAGCGTCTCAGCACATGTTTTATATGTTGTGTGCCCGACGTATAGTAGAGTACTGCTTAATAGACCTTAGCAACTCGCGCAAAATAGACATAATAATTATTAAGAAAGCTCGCCTTTAGTTACAAAGCGACCCTAGGATCATTTGCGCTCAAAATGCCAGGCCGCTGCTACAGTTTGGTCTGGAACAAATCAGGATGCAGAGGCTTGAAGACATTGTTCTTTTCTATATATAAGCTATCAAAACATCGGACTCAATTATTGAAAGCTTTTAATTGCTTAGCCACACACTTATCCTCTACGACAAAACACCCTCGTTCTCACTATTAAAATCACGTTGCTCCTTAAGTTCTAACTTCTTACTCTACAAATAGGCGCACGTATGGAATGAGTTACCCCAAGCCTCCAGGACATTTACCAGAATCACGCGCTTCTCTTCGGCTATGAATAGGTTATTGTGTCCTAAAAGTGTCAGAAATCTTAAGCACCTGCATCCCTGAGGTGGAGCACTGGGAGAATGGCCTCCATCAACTACAGACTTTCATACAAAACCACATTAATTATGCGGAATACTCTAATTGTGTCGAAGAAAGCGACTGATTCTTCAACCAGTAAAAGTATAGTTCAATTCCTCCTCCAAACCTTTATGGCGCTCTGCTTTAATTTATGATTTAATCGGAAGGACAACTCTCCATGCCATACCATGACCTATCGGCATTTGATCAGAATACTTCTCTCTAAATGCAAAGATGACAACCAAGATGCAGACGGTCTAGGATCTGCAGACTCAATGCTAAAGTTCCCACATACTGACGACCGGCGAAATTTTCTTACCCTTCATTAAATAATCTTTTCCTTCCCTAACTTGTGCATTTCTGATGACTCTCCATCATTGTCTTCCCAACATAACTGTAAGAATCAAATTCAACGCGCCGACTGACTCCCTCGAATCTGACCGGCATCCTGCTTTCCGCCTTCACTCAAACTACACTCCCGTTACAGGCCAGTGGTCAGAATACGGAACGCTCTATCCCAATTAACACGACAGCCTCGTTGTCTTTCCCATATCTATTTAGTAAACCTTTTTTCATCCCGATCCCTTCATGTTCATGCCGCGGACTCTGTTTTTAAACACACATCAATCATCTGAATAGCACCAAGTGCGCCACCCTAATCTAGTCATATCTGACAAGTCTTCTTCCTTGTCGGCTTCCAGACTACCAAGATGTGAACGTTCTGGGATCTGTCTAAATTACTTAACCTTTATTAACAAAGTTTGCACCCTAACCTTTTCTTATATCGCTTTCTGTTTTCATTCATTTTTCTATCGGACGTCCGGCTTTACTGCCGTGTGGTGATCTTGTCTCACCTGACCAGTCTGTTTCTCTCTGCCTGCTCCTATGCTAATGAGACTTAAGCGGTATACGCTTCGCAGACAAAACAAGATGTTTTCCTTACATCTAGAACATGTTAGACTTGCCCACTATTTATTGGTAGCTCTTTTCTTACCTTTACTATATGTACTTATGCAAACGCGCCGACTGATCAAGTCTTACCTGATCAGCAACCTGCTCTCCGGATTCATTCGGACTTCGGAGACGTCACCTCTCTTGGTTCGGCTGACTTCACTCTCCCTTTACACTACCTGAAGGGTCTCGAGGGCTTTTCTTACCTTTCGTCCATAAACTTTCCTCATCCTGACGCTAATTTATATTTTATTGCGCTCTGTTTTCAAATCTTCTTTAACTGGACTACCAGATCTCACTGATGTGCGGTGATCTAGTCCCGCTGATCAGTTGTTTTCTCTATGATTGCTCCTATGCTACCCAGACGTAAGCTGTATACGATATGCAAACTCAACTCTCTTGTTCCCCTACCCCATGACGATGCTAGACTTGTTTACCCTCTGTTGTTGCGGCCCTTTTCCCTGCCTTTATTTTACGTGCTATTCCTACGCGCTGACAAAATCCAGTCTCGCCAGATAGGCCAATTGTTATCTGATTTCACTCAGAGTTCTTCGACGTTACAAAGATTGGTTCGGCTGACCCAATGTTTTGTTTACATCACCTGGAAAGCATCGTGCGCTCCTCCACTCGTTATCAATAAACTTTGCTCATCCCGTTACTAAACTTTCTTATCATGATCTATGTTTTCAATCTTTATTCCATCGGAGGACCAGTTCTCACTGCCCTGCTTTGGGTTTAGTCTTACTTGACTAGTCCACAGTTGTTCTCACCACAAATGTAAGAACCAATCTCAGTGCGCCGAATGAGCTATTCTTATCTGAACGTTCTTCTGCCCTCCTATTACTCCCAGATGTCCTTGACATTTCCGACCATTTTCTGGCAGCGACTTCGCTCTTTCCACTTGCGTCTAGACCCTTGTTGCTTTTAGTTTCCTCTTATCCATGGCTTACACTCATTGCGCCTAACCAAGTTATCTCCGTGCGTATGGACTCCTCCGCTTTGACCTCGTTGCTGATTACTGGCGGCACTCGGAACATTGCTAGGTGTTCATTGGCTAGTACTTCCATTATTATGCTCACCTTACCACGCTTCATATGCCTCTGCTCTTTACCTTATGTTCGCACTTTCCTGTTAGTGAGACTGTACGTAACATAACGACTCCCAATGCACGGCGGTTTTGGCTCTCTGTGACCCTTTTCTCTAGATCCAGACGGCTTTTGGACTGTGGAATTATGAGCGCTTTAGCGTAATTACTCTCACAAATTACTCTTCGCATTGCCGTCCGCATTCATCCGCTCCTAGTCGATCCTTTGAATTTCCATTTTCCTATTGGAACGTTGCTTTACCTATTTTGCCCCGCATTCGGTCTCAGCCTAGTTGTCCTTAGTTTCCCCTAAGATGCCTGTCGCATTCGGACTTCTGCCGTCATCTTTGGTTTACCTGTTTCTCTCCAACCATCGCATCATTCGCTTAACTTTTGTTAAAACGCTTTGTTTTATCCGTCTCTTGAACGTGCGCGTGCGGAACCTTCTTCCTACTTAGTAGTTGTAGTCTGAGATGTTCCTAATTCTTTCTATAAAACACTAGTTGGGTTGTGTATATTTTGCAGTTACTGAAACAAGCATCGTAACCTAAACAAAGCATTCAATCAAGTTACTTAATTTCTGCAACCTTCACTGAAGGTAGAGATAATTAGTAGGCAAATTGTTATTGCACCACAGATCGGTTAGTTTTATGTGTGAAATCAAATATTTTCATAACCCAATACATTTATCGGTTCCTTTTCGTTTCCTTGCCCAGACACTCAGTTGCTTTACAAATTGCATTCAGTGTTGACAATCAGTCAATGACTTTTTACTAGAGAACCATTTACGCACGTAGGGATAACGAAACAATTGTTTTGCAGTTAGTTTCAGTTCCAAGGATAACACTCATCAGCGGCAAAATGTAACCCTCCATCCAACCGAACTCGAGACAGCAACTGGGGTATCTAAGGCGTGGAAGAATTTGGAGCACCGCTACGATTGATTAATATTAATGAATCGTAACTCTGATTCTGTCATACAAACTGCCATTATGTAGGCCGACCACAAAAATTTTACGAAGTGTCATTAAAAGTTATTACATGTGCCTGCACGATTACCATCTGACAAAGAGAATCCTGGGCATCTATGTGTACTATTGCTTTAAGCTGTATTTTTAATTTCATTTTGCTTTCGTTGTTCTGCTTCAAAGTGTTTAACCACCCAAAGTAAAAACCAGCTTGTCAGAATCGCTGTTTGTTTACTTGAAACCCACCATAGCTTGCTAAATGTCACGTAGAGTACTGTAACTTTTATGCTATTTGCCGAGTCGTGTGGGAATGAGAGCCTTTGTCGTGTCTTGGTGAGAAAATAGATTACAGTACAGGCAATTTGTTACGATCAGACAAATTTAGAGCTGTAATTTAGCATGTTTGCCAGTTTAGTGTGTGTCCTGAAGATAAGGTAGTACATGAATCGTTGCAAAATCAGGTACTCCGACATTTCAGTTGTGTTGAGTACCCCCTCGGATGGATTCAAGTAAGTTTTGAGTTCGCGCTCCTCCAAGACACTAAAAATGAGTTAAACTAGTATGTACCCCATTCCTATAAATCGTTCTTCTAAATGACAAATGGGTCTATCGACAGGACGAGTGATAGAACGTTGTACTTTTGTAAAGTTTGATGTCAGGATTTAACGAATGCGATGTGCGTTGCGTGGTATTGTTACCCGCAGTACACCAATCTTCCCAAAAGCAGAATACACATTACATATTGTTAAAAATTGGACTATTTGGTTTACTTCAAAACAATATATAAAATGTAAGTGGGATTCTTCCATTTTGCAGTAACAGAGCTGCTGAGTTTCATAGATTCAGTGCCGATATTGAAGGACCAACAAGCTTTTGCGAATTCAAACAGATTAACATTGCTAATAAGGAACATCTTTGCTCCAATATTTTCTGACATTTTGGCTAATACCAGCCTTGTACTACGCACCTCTTGTCAGTTTGAAAGCTTAAAAGCACGAATTATCTTGCCGATAACACTAGGACAGGTTACTCATCCCTTTCAGCCTTGAATAATTACGTTATAAGGAAAACGTTCTTTTTTAGTGTATTATGTATCGAGTTATAAGCAAAGAAGAATATGCGGTTTTTAGTGAATAAGGTATTCACTTATAGGAATTCTGTAATCATTACAACTGGAATCCTTGGGACTTTGCGATGCAAACAGAGAGCGCAAAGTAGGCAGTGCTTATTATATTTGGTTGATTCACAGTGCATCTCAACTCCTTGTAATGGCAAGGTTTGAAGCAGTTTCCATCCTTGTTCAGACAGAGTGAAACAATACATTTGCCACACTGTATTCTATTGCAAATTTGGATACGCCTTTTTCATCTTGAATTTTCTGGTGAGTGTTCGCGCTAGTGACGCACCTCATCGAATCGTAGTTCAGCAACAGGAAAAGGTGCTTTCCAACACTCTTCTTTGCTAGACCTTACACTGGGCTGACCAATGGTCTCCCACTATTTCGGTTCCATCCTTCTCATTTTCAGAAGGGCAGCACCTATTACATACTCAAAAATAGTAGTTATGGTTTTCTTTATTTTGCTCACAGTGTTTTCTATACAAAAACAACGAATTTACACATGCAATATTAATGAAAGGAAATGTCATTCTTAGGCAGAAGCGACGACACTTGAAGTTGGTTTCATATAGTTGAACAGGCATGTCGTGCTGACCAACGCCTCCCGTGATTGTGTTGCATTCTTTTCAACAGATAGGCTAGGTATATTAACATACTGCTTAGTAGCAACCACCACCTCACATTTTCACCAAATGGTTAATTTATAAATGGAGTGCACTTGCACAGCCTTATTGTCAGACCATTTCACCAGCTTAACATTTTCACTGGTTTCAACTCTAGAATCACAGGAGCCTCTTCCACTGTTTTTCACTGAGGCGTGGGTCTACAAAACCCAGCCAGTCAAGTCGAGCTTTCTGACAGTCTACACTATATAAATTGTCAACCTGTTTAGTTCCACTAATGGATAAAATCCGCTGAACCAGTTATCAATAACTAAGAATTATTCAACTAACCCATGGACAGCACTGCGACTTATGACTAGAGGACTATGTTTCACATATGTTTCCTTTGTCTACAGAAATTTCAAAGTCCTAGACAATCGTACTTACTCCAACCCGTGTGAATATATTGATACGATATAAAAGTATGATAGTGTGGGACTTGATTGCTATCATCATCTAATCCAGCGATTTATATTCCGCCATCTAATATTCAGAAAAACATTTTCTCAGATGTTCCACAAGATCTCTGCCTTTCAACAGTTTATGATAACCAGTATGTTCTTTTGGAAACCTAATAGCATTTTTTTAACTTGCAAGCGGTTCCTTAGGTTACAGAACCGATCACGTGAGATGGTACTTGTAATACGCTGGTATCATGTAGAAGCAGCACAGTACCTTTTGCATTTCAGCACATGAAAAGTCCAGATACAATAAAAATAGCAATAAATTGGCACCTTTCAATCACTGTTGGGTTAATAGACTTCTGTTTTTATACAATACAGATATGTTTGATTAAACAAAGTTTCAATGATACTGCTATCTATAAAATTTGCATGCTAATTCATTAGACTCATGTCATCATTTGGAGGATCGGAAATGGTTGAACGATACGTCACATGTAATGGTTCCATATTTGATTATGCCTAACATTTGTTCCTTATATGCTGGAATCTGGGCTCCGTTTTGTTTTCCAAGTCACACATTGATGGGTATGACCTTCATCTTTGTGCTCTTCCTGACCATTGTGCTCTTCATCAATTCCAGCATCATTTTGTAAGTATTTTCCTAGCAATTCTGTAAGTCTATGCATTCATGGCTGTCGCTTGCGAGATCCCGTCTACCAAAGAGTGCCCCTAACAGCTACTGCCAATGGCAACTCAACTGAAAAATCTTGATAATCATAGACGGCAAGTTCTGGCATCTCTCGCTCTAGGAGGATCAAGGCTTGTTCAAGAGAAAATCGTCTTGAAATATGCTTAATGAAAGAAGATGCCAAATTATTATTATATTGTGATAGAAAAAGCTAGTAAAATATCTAACTCCTGCCCAAATCTTTTAGTAGAAAACTAAGAAATACATACGTATGCCTTGCAACACAAATTCAGTAACTACTTAGTAGCGAGATAGTAATTATATTACCCTCATATAACACATTACAAGTGATAGAAATCACGATAAGTAATTAACTGTTTCGCTAAATATTGATGGCGGCATCCGACTCCGACTTTGCCTGTTACTGTGAACAGCCACAGGACGCCTGCGCCTACAGAGGGACCATGGATGGCTTGCGCTGCACCAGTCACAGTTCCAAACTTACACCCCATTTCCAATGTTAACCCGAAGGAATAAGATCGGGAGGCATGTGGATAAAAGCCACGTTTCATCAACGGAGCCGGCACACCCTCCTTCACAGGTAAACACAGGCGCACTGTATTGGGGGAATCAAGCGCACACAAGGCGATGCCTGGACGGTAGTCCGCTACACGCTGAGTGCATGGAACCACCCTTTGATCCTAGCACGGCCGCAAGGACCGTGCATCCCGTCAACTCCAGTAACGACCAACTGTCTTCTGGAGCCAGTATGGACAAGGCAGTGGATAATAGACAGGTAGGCACCTTGTCAACAAGCAAATAAAGCGCAGCCCTACCAATTATATCAAACAACAGCCAAACACAAAACATTACGTCATCAAATAAAATATATCTGTTAAGTCATACGGATAAGCAAACATAATTCTTCGCTACATTAGCTTATGAAGAAACTTGTTTAGCAACTAATCTAGGATAACTAAAGAGGTACCACAACGTAAGCACAAAATACTACAAACGCAATAAATTTAACAAAAATAACCACAGTTATCGTAAGCTATGAGTGCAAGTTAAGAGAAGGTTACTCTAGGCAGAACAGGCCAAATATCGTGGGATGAAATTTATCCTCATTAATTAGACATAGATTAAACGTAACTTAGTTTAACTCAAGAAGAATGCACATTTGTTAAGTCAAGTTCCGAAAGATAAACAAAACCCGAAGTTTTGAGCAAACAATTGTTTTCAATTAATTCTTCATCAGGCTCTTACAATAATATACATTAGGTTAATGTCTGTTGCAGCCGTCAGTGTAACAAAGAAACAATTTATCAGAAATGTCGACTTGTGGTTATGATATCATTCATCTGATCAAGTGAATGAAGTCAGATGAATTTGCGGAGTAGCATTACTTCCTTCGCGGCTGGTGGTCGGCCAGGGAATTTGTAGTGTTTGTATTAGCTTCTTTTGAACACACAAGTCCGGATTTGTTAGGCGTATGCATACTGCCTTAGCGGTGGCGAGAAGGCTTGCAAAGCTGCAAAAAGACCTTTAATGCGGCTCAACTGTATTTGATTTTCACCAGCAGATCTTTACTAGTTCCAAGATTCAAAGACCGAGTGCCTGATCTACTCCAATCGATGTTAATCTACCGGTTCACTTGCCTGTGCGGGGCCAGGCAGGATGGACGGACGACCAGGCATCTAGGTAAGAGAATTAATGAACACCTCCCAGGTTGGCTCTACGAGCGCTAAAATAGGACAAGCTGCAGTGCGATTACACACCATCTAATAAACACAGGCCACCAGATAGAAA
>CALYDF020007825.1:0-12211 GCA_944474145.2 Dicrocoelium dendriticum | reverse complement strand
ACACACAGACTGTGAGTTATGATCCCCTAGTTAAAATGTTAACAGAAATTACCTGGGCCGTACCGATTGTCAGAATTGAGCTGAAACGCCAGGAAGGATCAACTCATTATCTTTAGTTAAGATTTGTTGCAAAACAATGGCGAAGAGGATGCAATAAAAGATTAAACGCAAGAGGCGAATAAAACACTGCAAAGCAAAATGTTGGCAGGAGGCATAAACGAAAGGAGTAAATTTAAAATAACACTACGAAGAAAATTCCAATCTAAGACCGGAACAAAGTGTGCGGAACAAAAATTTAAACCAACATGCAGACCGACTAAATTACGAGTGTTAATGCGAGGGTTAAAGAAGCGGTGTAGAAATACTTCGTTGTGACATCTAACACGTGTATAAGTAAATTGAAATTAGGAAGCATAGCACGAACGCTAGGTTCATGGGTGTCACTCCGATGAACTCGATAACCCAGTAACCGGAGCTCGGATATCTGGGTAACAGACCCCCTTAAGGCGTCACAAACACCTACAGTCCACCACAGTTATGTGGCGGAACACCTATGAATACGAATCTAATGAGTTCTTACAAACCGGATACCGAATGGTGAGCATGTAAAAGCAAAACCGAAAGCATTACACGAAAACTCAGGTCGAAATTTGATTTGACTGACTTTATGACTTCCTACAGGTGGTTTGTAAGTGTAGCACAACCGCAGGCACGTAACGCACCACGTTGGTCCTTTAACTTGGTTCGCTTGTGGTGTCGGTTATTCTGTTATGTTTTCAGGCCCGGTCCCATCCACCACAAGTCACATGCATACACGCACACACAAGGGGAATGGTGTAAAATAGATTCAACGATACATACACGGTAGGTCATAGCAAATCGTGGAGTTCCCAGCAAACCCTTCAACCCGTAAGAAAGCCACACTGTGGAAAGTTGTCGAATTATCAGCTACGTTAAGGCCAAATAATCCTTTCAACACAGTGTATCCAAGCTCAATTGTGGTCTGCCTCCATGCGTGTCTTATTTTCCACTGACTCCAGTACCCAACCCAATTTCAACTTGGTACATCCGGCAGAATTGAGTGCTCGTAACACACTGCTCATAAGCCGCATTTCGAAAGATATTCCGTCGGTGAATGGTTTGTTGAAAGGCATCACTAATTCGTCTGTGTCCAAGAACCAAGCAGCACTTTTGAAACTTAGCTATAGAAAGAATATGTTTTTTGCCACAATACTATTTTAAGTGATCTAGGCAATTGATGGATGAGAGATGATGATAAATAAGTGCATAATCCACCTCACGTCAACTAACATTAGCAATGGTGTTATTTTGAATAAGTACTGCTGAGCACAATGATGTACGATGTTGCTGTATAATGTGTAGCTCATCATCTGGGAGCTGATCACAGTTAGTTGAGATAAACCAAACTGCTTGGTGTATCGTATGATTGAGAAATTTATACTTTCTAATCTCAAACTCATGAGAGAATATTTAAACAGAAATCTTTGCTCCGAATTGCACAGGAGTAATTTCGATGACCATGTAGTGTTCAAGGAGATAGGCCCCGTTATGACTGCAGTACAGAAACTTTGCGGTCGATGATGCTTATCCACAACAAAGGCTGAACTATTTAGGACCGAGAGGTTCCGCAGCAGTCAACCAGCAAACTGATATCCAGTGAAGAATCGAAGTATAATCCGCGATCGGGGAATGGTGAATTCAGCCGCTTGGTCAAAAAGGACTTAGCAAATGACACAGCTTAAGCGGAAGTTGAATTATGTGTATCGTTCGCCCCAAGCAAATCCACAACAATCGGTGCTCCCTGAAGAGGACGATGAATTCGCATTCTTGCCTACTCAACCTGGACATTTCAAGTTGCATAAAACCATTTGCGAACGATTCAGATTAACGAGATTCTGTTCAGCAAGTTCACCGTTTTCGGCTGGTCTTCATATATGATTGTTTTTCTTTCGCTTTTAAAAACTATCACTGGTCAGCCTGTGGGACATGTTAAGCCTAGAGTTTGTAATCCGCAAAGTACCATTGACAAGTAATATCATGCCTCTATTTGTACAACAACGGCAGCATGCACCTGCCGGATCCTGTCGGATTCGAAGCCATGACCTAACCCTAATGAGCCAGCAGCTTATACCAAGGCGCCCTGGGTGACGGCGGTGGACCGACATGATTCCTATCTAAATGCGATACAACGCAACTCATCCTTCACTGTCTTGCGTGTTATGAACGTGCAGATGACAGAGCTGGACACCGGAGGTACAAGTTATTTTTCAAGCCTCCTCCAGTCAAGATAAAATATAGGCTGCTAACTTCGTTTCTGCTTATTAGTAAATAGTAGGTGGATTTACTGCATTGCTGAGAGGATTCGCCGTATCTAGACCCAGCTAGACAACCACCACAACTGGGTCCTAATAGGAGGAAACGGCCGTCTAGCGTATGTGTGGTGGATCCATAACAGAGTCTAGCTGTTGCGGATCTTCACAAAAGGACAATAAATTTCCCTATTACTCATTATTAAGACTGAAATTCCTCCACTGGAGGAAGCTTTCGTTGTCCATAAGCGGAGGAGGTAAATACTATGACGTTTATCTTGTAAAACTATTGCTAAAGCTATTTTGGCAAGAAGGCAATAGCATTAATTCGCGGTGAGTAGCAAGGTAACCATGGTAAGAAGTATAAATTAACTTAGCCTGAGTTACAACAATAGTCTAGATGAAACCTATCTGAATCATGATAATCGGCTGATGAATTTAATTCTCATGTTAAAATTTCGCCACCTGAAACATTTCACTGCTTTAAGACTCATTTTCAAAGAAGGGCATCGAAATGAACTCCAGTTAGATGGCTTCGTTGAACAAACAACTGAACAGTCAAGACTGAAACAGTGGCTCATAAAGAAATATAAAAGCACGTAGGTAACAGGTTCCAGATTGATAAATAAAGGAAGCGCGGATGCGAGGCCGGAACATGCGAACAAAATGAACGGTCCATGGGTGAAGAGACATGACAACCCGATATGAGAAGCTGGGTTGTGGGAAGGCGGTATCACCTATGAAAACGGAATAACAAGTTATCAGGAGTAACGCGTTATGTATAGACCAATATGATTGTTTACTTGCGTGGATTCGTTTAGCTGCATAGGTTTAAACTATAATTCCAACATTCCAATGAGCTGGAATGCAACCTAGAGTATTGGTATAGGTAGAAAGTATAGAGAATGGAGTGCCGTGTTCGTTTTTTGAAAATAACTAAAACCCCCAATACAACGTAGTTTGGTAGGGCGTTCCAGTTGGCTGACCCGGAGAGAGACGTACTCTCGTCGACAATCTAGGCGACGGTATCTTTTAATTAGTTTTATTTTTATATCTCCAACATTGGGGCTCGGTTTGTTACAAAGAGAGGCATATGTAAGTGAAATGGCTTAGGTTATTTTATGCTAGCATGCGATCTTCACATATATGATGGTAACGTCCACTAAACCCTCCGAGACTCTTCAGACATTTCCGATAAGGAAGGTAGCGCAAATCCTTGACATTCTTCTCTGTCCAGATTTATGGGTTATTAAGCGTTGTTTGGTCACGCTTTAACCAGATTTGTAAAGCCTGAATATCGCACTGGACGTGCGTAAGTACGTAGATGTTGGGAATCAGTTAGAAGATGGATAAATGCAAACCTCTTTGCACCCTTTGCATGAAACCAACAAGTCGGTTGTTGTGGAACTCAGTTCTCGACGAACAAGCGCTTATTCGGCAAAGACAACTGCGAAAATTTCAGCTCGTTTGGCAAGCCAAACTCCTCAATATAAATTATGCCTTCACGCCCATAACAAACGACTTCGTAGGCACTGAGGTAGTTCCTTTGATTCAGTTAAATAAACGATGATCACCTCACGTGATTGTCAACCAATTTAGGCCAAGCAATCAAATCATTTACGCCCGTCGACCATTGGCTATCTGGCTCGCTCCGTTGGCCCACCCGTTCACTCTGGTTTGACACTCCCATCACAGCCTCCATTTATCTTTTCCTTATTCATCCATATTATTATAAGCCCATACACCTTGCAACTTCATGTCATCTTCGCTGTCTCCGCTACCATGTTCTCCTTGCCCCCATGCTATCGGAGCTCCACTCCCAGTTCACTTGCTTGTCACCGGTGTCTTCTCAAATGCACTCATTTTCTTCTGAGTGTTTTCCCTCTAATATTTAATTCGTTTGACTATGTACCGACCTTCGCAATCACCACACCATTCGTTCACCTTTCTTGACACACACTGTCTCCATCCACTGTCAGCTCAAGCAGTATCCGTGCACCGCGGTCGTGGTATCGTTCTGGTTAGTCATTCGTCTTCTCAGATTGTTCTGTAACCTCTCATGCTATGGCGAAACTGGGCGCAAAAGTGCGCCGGATGGCCGTACCAGCGTTCTAGTCCTTTGACCATATAGGCCATGCACTGGACACAAGCCGATGTCCGTTGAAGGTGTGCTACGACTCTCCAGTAGAATGAGTTACGGCTCTTCCCTAGTAGATCTAGCCTTTAATAACAGTCATTTGCCTTGCTTCAGTGCCGAGTCCGCCTTTCCATTCGCTAGGCTGTGACATGGGTTGGTTTGAGGGTAAATGAATTCTCAATTGGTTGCGAAGGCCTGGAACGGAGCGCTAGTAAACTGAGGACCATATTCGGAGACCAGCACTTCAGTATACCGTAGATGTGACGAATTTCTATCTATATCATCAAATTTTCCCAAACTGCGCTAAACGTTGATGCATACTGGTCAATAATATCGGTTTCTTCCTAGCAAGCATATATGAAAAGCACATGATTAACAATAATAAAACCGAGAGACTGGATCAAACCAGTGCCGAGAATCGGCGTGAGCTCCTTCTCCACGAGTACATACTCAAATCGATATGCGGCTCCACCCCTTGGGTTAACCACTTCCATTGAGCTGAGCCCTTCGGATGAAGTCTGGAGCCATTCCACATGTGCAGGCAATCTTTTTCGGAACGGATACACACTCAGGGACAATGCTTTATCGGTAGAATTTTGACGATAGCAACTATGTCTAACTGGAATCGCATAGCTTTATCTTCGACCAAAAGACGTGCGTAGACACATTTTTGTGATACTCTGAGACACTGTAAATTGAATGTTCTACATCACCGAGTGACTTGTCACGAATCTGTGCACGCACATTGGTTGCTTGGCAGCAACAAGCAAAGTGATTCTTTTTTCCATATTTGATGCATTTCTGTCCCCACGCCTGACACCGTTCGCGGGTGCTCGAGTGTCGCTCGGAGCAAAGTTAGCAGATTTATTTGTATATTCTCACTTAAGTGAGGCACGGCCCAGCTAAGCTGGTTCCATCAAAGAATACGAAGGAAATGTATCATGGTTTTACAGAATTGCTGTACAAAACGCTTCTGGTTCTAATTCCATTGATTCTTGCGCCATTTATTTCGTTTCAAAATCCGTCGGAATCCACGACAATTGCAAAACATCCAGATACGTTTAGGCGAATGATTGAGAAAGTGAGCCAAATAACACCCTTTTAGAAGATGACGGACAATACGTACATAGAAAAAATTCTTTTAAAGTTCACATAATTGAAATGTTATACCAACTTCTAACTAGTGGTTTGTGAGCAGACAGGATAACACGACGGATAGTAAGACTGATAACTGAATCTATCATGAAACAAATCAATTAGAACTAATGACGTACCTCACAGAAGCGGTAAGATATGGTAATACAGGTCAAGTGGAATGGTGTACATAAATTTAGTGGGTCAGTTGCGGTCATCAACAATTCACCCTTTCAGTAGGTCCATGTCTTGCAGGCACTCATGCCTTTCACCTAGTTGTGTAATAGAAAGGAAGCACCAAATGAAGGCTAAGTAAAAGGCTTGCTTATCCAGCCCACCAGTGTGCGCATGTGTTTCAAGTTCCATCAGAGGGTCTTCAAGGTAAGTAAGATTACAGTAGGAAGCAGTGTAGATGAAGAAAAAATCGAAGATAAATCACATCTGTTCAACTCATCGATATGCCCATGTTTTCATAGATCACCAACGGCCCAAGAATCTGAGTAACACGAAGAATAAAACAGTATAGCGTAAAAGAAAATCATGAATAGATCTCATTTATCCAACGTTTTGATGTACCAATGTGTTCGCAGGCCACCAGCGGGTAATCAATTTGAGTAATACCGTAGGGCGTGACAACGTAGAAGGAAGCAGCGAGGGGCAAAGCTAAGTTATAGATTAGGAAAAAGTTATGCAAAGGGAACACTATATTTCACGTTGTATCGAAAAGTCCTTCTCGCCATGTTTATCTGTATTTTTATATTGCAAACTCTGCAAGTACTTGAGGTTATCAGACCCGTTCTCGTACACCCATTCGTTTGTGCAACTGACACGAAAATTCTTCAACAGTGCACTTTTAGTTGCAGCTTAAATGTTCGAAGCGGAGGTACTTTTGATGACCTGAGGCAATCTAATCCATAAAGTGGGATATTTGAATGTAAAGGTGTTTTGCCGTAGACGTGTGCGGCAACGACGTAATTTTATAACAATGTTGGGTTCTTAGGCCATACGGTGAAGATTCTGGGAACACCGGCCGATAATAACTAGTTTATGCCAGTCGGAGGACAATTTTGATTAACAGGCGTAAATTCAGCCTTAATCTTCGAAGTCACAACAGTTCGATTTTTACCAAAGGACATCTGTCTTTATAAGTGAGCTTAGAGATACAGTCCACTATTCTTTCTGCAATCGAGCTTTGTTTAGCTTAGATTACACTCGTGTCGCATCTTCTGATGCCAATAAAAATGGTGGTACCGTATTCTAATATTGGTCTGACGTACAGTTCGAATGACAAGTGCATAAGATCACTTGTTATAAACAAGCAGCCTATCATTCCAATAGTCTGTCGTGTTTTACCCACCGTATAATCAACTTCTCTTTAGAAATTCAGCGATCCTGAGTAACGGAGACCTAAGGCAGCTATCGATTCGCATAAACGGAGTGGGATTCCATGTGAAAACAAACGTTCAGTTGGGACCCAGCATCCATAACAAACAATGCTGTATTTAGCTGTTGAACGTTTATGGAAGATCCGGCACACCGGTCTTCCAATGAAACTAGGCCACTTTGGATAGAAGATATAAAAGATCGAGATTGAGAATATGTGGCTCACCTGCGAACAAATAAAGTCTACAATGACGTATTGCAGGGTAAACACCATTTACGTATATCAAAAAATGAAGAAGCCCAAGTACACTGTATTGTAGCACGCCACTAATAATATCTCTTGTTTCTGACAGATACCCAACTACTTTGACTGCCTGCTTCGACCACTGAGGTAAGCCTCTAACCAGGATTGTAGTGAGCCTGCGATTCCACAAATCCGTAGTTTATGTACAAGCGTTCTGGTTAAAACTTCCTAAAAGGCTTTTGGTAGGTTCAAGCGAAGTACGGTACAGGGCTTACCAAAGTAGGATGACTTCGTTAACTAATCAAAGAAATCGATCTGGTAAGTGGTTTTTGAAGGTTTTTGAAGAAATCCGTATTGCAAATGTGATAAAACATTGTTTGATGTTAGGATATAAACTATTTCATATTTATCTAGGCGCTCCATTATACTGGAATAACACCAATGGGATTTATGGGCCGATAGTTGTTAACGTTATGTCTACGTCCGGTCTTATGGTGTGGTCAGTTTCTAGTGAATGGGATAAAATCCAGTTGACAATGATGTGGTAAATGATTTCAGTAGTAAGCACGGGACATCATTCCCACCGGACTTTAAAAGTACTGGAGGGATTCCGTCTGACGCTGAAATGTCGTCTTTAAAGCGTTAATTTAACGTTGGATTGAACCAGTGTCGAAATCTGCTTAGAGATACATAGCCCACAGTACTGGTGAGATGATCCTAAAGTATACCTTTCTCATTAGTAAAACATTCGGCAGAATAATTGTTAAACGCCTCAGTTACAGCTGTAGGAGTCTAAATAAGGGTACACTCAGGTTTAATAAAATGTATCGGGTAGGCAACTCAAGATTATAGCTTGCTTCATGTACCTTTACACTCCATCCATGAAAAATTTAATAATTTGAACTCTCCACCAACTACCTTAAAGTGAATAGGAGACGCTGAGGGATGCTTCCTCGCATTCTGAAGCAATCCGTTTTCAAAGGCACTAGAGGATGGCGGAAACCGAACAGTATTCTTTTATTAGTCAAGGATACTGTTATCCAAATGGATTCATCGAGGGATGAGAATTGCTCTTCACTGCATTGGGAAGCACATAAGTTTTTCATAACTTCAATGATACAACCACCTCCCCTACCATGATATCAGTCCTTTCGAAAGAAATAATACGCTTGGATGGCATGTAGATGGTCAGCAATCTCACTCGTACACCACGATTTGGCAATAAGAAAGAATTGGGGCTGATAAAAGACGACGAGGCAGCGGAGCAAATGCATTTTATCTACTAGCGAACGGACATTGATGATCACCGGTTTGAATGTACCATCATAAAATGCGGAATACATGCCTTTAAGTAATACCTTAGCTAGGCGCCCCTCTGTTCACCTGATATTGTCATGTGTGAAGTGGCTAATGCGGGTAGAGGATGGGGTGTGGAATCTAAGAAAACACTATGTCTGGATGATATCGACGTGAATAAATGTCTCCTCAAATGAAGAATGTGAGAGTAGTGCCTTGATGAAGCTGATGTATTCTTATGGAGTTTTCCACCACCTGGTTTACTCCGTGCACGGAGAGGCATCTCTCGGTGTACTGGTGGATTCCACATACCTAGCGACCTGCAGAGTGACATGAGCTTTAAAAGATTTAAACGTGGCACAGCATTATGACTGACGTCACCTCGAAGGGGCTCGTTAGGGGTTTGCAGTAAAAGACATGTCTTGGTTCGGCCATGGTCTGTAGTTGGAGTGAGCATAGGTCGTTCACCCATGGTGGGCACACATTTTGTGATTTGTCTAAGGTAACTATGTTAGCACGTTTAGTTTAGTGACACACTGCAGCTTTAGGGCACTCAACAGTTGGCAGAGAGAATATATTCATGTTTACGAATGTTGTGCGTGTAGTAGCTGTGGGCGGTAGATGAACAGGGTGATAGAAACAAGATCTACTAACATTTGCAGGGTACTGGTTAAAGGGCTGCCCCAAGTTTCCAGAATGGAAGTAAGGAAGTGTTCCATTTATAAGCGGAGGTTGACGTCTGATGTTAAAAGAAATGTTTTGCAGCTGGTATGTTGAATACTCCTCGTAGAAATTTTTAGTTGCACGGGATTCCTGGTCTGGTTTCTATCGGTCACATGACCCCTCTGGTAATGTGAATGGTTACCGTTAATTAATTGTAGCTTTTTGTTTCTGAGTTGCTCTCAGTTCATATTGTAGGTCGGATGCGATCTCTGGATTAGGAGTCCTAAGTTGATCTGCATTGTCAACTTGTCCATAATCAGTGAGAGGCACGTTAGCTGCCGTCTGAGTACTAGAGCGTAATTTATTGCTTCATGCGGTCGCTGAGGCGTTAATGTCGTCTATTACAATGCCCAGATTATCTTTGCTTGTCAGAAGCGAATTGAGCAATAGATTTGCACGACTCCTCCAAAGCCAAATTCGCGGTCGAAGTCATAGAGCAATCTGAACTTGGAACGTTAGAACCCCACACACACGGGGACACCATAGGTTGGTCTTTGTCTTCGATTTTAGTTTGGTCAATGGTCGATCGTCAATGGTATATTGCAGTAAAAATCCGAACCTTGACATGTCCCACCGGATGATCTGTTAAGAGTGAACAAAATAAAGGCCAAAGTAGCCATGGGAAATAGGGAAACACCGCAAATTGGGAGCTTGTCGATTACAGTGTTCCCCTCCGTTTTATGTATTATCCAGGGTGATTGTCTGTGGTTTCCGGGCAACAATGGAGGTGGGTTGGTTTGTTGTTATTTTTCTGTTGTTTATACGAATAGTTTGGATTACTTGATATGGTGTAGTGAGGCCAGTGCACTGACGGTAGGTGCTTTGAACACAGCCAACGTGGGAGCTGAAATAACAGCTTCTGAGAGAGCATTCCACTCGTGGCAAACACGCAGCAGGAAGCAGTTGCTTCGACACTCCAATCTACTGTATTGTTCTGTCAATTTGAGATGATGACCTCACAGTTGGCTGTTGTGACATCTGCAATAGGTGATGGCAGAGATGATTAGTGTTGTTTAACATATGGTAAACCATGATTAGGTCACCACGCAAACGGCGATAACGTCCGATGTAAATGCGAAGCACTCTGAGGCGCTGTTCGTATGACAAGTGGCTCAGCCCCTTGACATTTTGGTCCCCCTACCTAATGGCATCTCCGAGACCGGGAGATTCCGCTTTAGCCATGGGTGCCGTGTTTGAATTGCATATTCAACATGAGGGCGTCTAGAGGTTTGGTGAGTAACAATAGTATAAGGAGTACCTTAGTTATCGGATTGGAATTGCTCTACCCTTATTTCACTCTGAAGGAGAGTTTGATTAAGTTTGATCATGATACGCTAGCAATTCGTGTTGGCAGCAAGAAAACCCTTCACTTGTGACATAGTTGGGCATGGGTTTGTTCTGTGAAATTTGATAGGATTGTACGCGGGTAATTAAGGTTTGATTTTCTCAGGCGTATAAGGGGGTCGTTTGCTTCACTCATACTACTCATATGGAGCAAGACACGCTTCACTGCTTCCAGGTTTATTTTGTCTGGCAAATTATAGATGACAACCTTTCTAGCTCGAGTTATCCTTTCACAGATTTCCGTGATGAGCGAGGAAAAGATTCAGATTCAGATTCAGATGGACTGGAACGATAGGGAAATCTTTTGAGTGTACCTTCTTGAGCAAATCGTTGAGCCAGGAAATGATAAGGTGATAGTTCTCCATAGATCTAAAACGAAACACCCGAAACACACCTTGATCAACCAATTACTGCCCACGTTCCTTGCACTAGCAGTCCCCGCTGCGTAGGTTACGTGAAGTAGGAACGAAGTAGAAAGAAAATGGAAGATAAAGGGGAATGAAAGTCATTAAAATGAAGGAGAACACCAAGGAGTGAAGAGAATGACAGAATAAGAACTAAAAGTTTGTAGATGGATATGTTCAGGAGAAGGGAAAGGTTTCGTGTTGCCACCCAAGAGCGTCTAACTGACACTAGAAACCGTTAACCGTAAGTTCAGTGACAACACTTTCTGGAAGCGCGTTCCAGCGCTAGATAACTCTACGCGATAACTGAATACCCGCCCTGATCCGGTCAGAACGCGGCTTGGGTAGCTTTACGGGATGACCGCGAAGACAAGGCAACCTAGCCGGGCTAAATAGCCAGCTCAAGTCCGGTCCCACCTTTCCTGTTAAAATGTGATAAGTAAGGATTAGGTCTCCTCGAAGCCGTCGGTAGTGCACTGTATACATACTCAAGCTAAGTAAACACTCGGGGTAGGATTGCCTCCGTAACCCCACGACCAATTTGGTACGTACTCTCAAAACCCTCTCGAGCTCCATTTTGTCCTGAACAAGGCAGGGTGGGCAAGCCTGGACGCAGTATTCCAGATGGGGCGGGACGAAAGCTGAGAACAGCTTCACAGCTTCGCAATTAAGACCCCGAAAGAACGGCGTATTAACCAAAACATTCTGAAACCCCTAATTGCGGCCTTCTTCCAGTTGTCACCATAATGCAAAGATGAGGAACGGACGACGTCTAGATCTACCTGGTTGGAGACAAGGGGGAGTTCGTCCCTACCGAGTTTGTAGCTCAAAGGCGGGAAAGTTGCCCCTATACAACGGACGAAGGACGATGCTGCTGCTTGCAAGTGATTTGCATTCGAAAAGAAATTGGTTGTTTCCCTCCCGAAAACACTCCACTACTATGACGCTTTTCGATGTCATTACATTTCATCAGATAGTTAGCAGGCATAGAACCCGAGACCATCGGGATGTTAGTTGTGACCGCTAACCGTAAGCCACCGGGCCACGGGCAAAGCTTGGCACAACGGTATAATGAACGAGGTTGGAGGTCATTTTGAAGTATACATTGAGTGGATCGATTGTGACACGCAATCTCATTGTTGATCGCGATTCCCATTGAAGTTAATCTTGGTTTTTCGATCACGAAGACCGTAGCTGTTACTAATAGAAATTTAGT
>CALYDF020007824.1:0-12195 GCA_944474145.2 Dicrocoelium dendriticum | reverse complement strand
CACTGGTTCACTCCAGCTCCTGTGTGAACAGTTCGGTTTGCATTTAATGCCGCAGTGGCTTGTGTTTGCTAAGCCCTTGCGTTATGTTGCAACTCAGTACACGATCAATAGCGGTAGGATGTGGAATTTTGCGAAAGTCGCAACACTCAAACTACCTGGCAGCTTGGTATTCAAGCAACATGAACACAATGCCGTTTACAGGTCCGTGAGATTGAAGTGCGTCATCTGAACCCACTGGAGAAATCTGAATGACATGGTTAATGCGCCACCAAAGCGCGTCGATTGCTTCTCTTCTCTAACCCACCATGCTGCGGCTTCCTTGGGTTGAACTCCGGGCGGTTGAATGGGTGATCGAGAAGCAAAACTCGTTCCCACAAGGCGCCCCATTTGATTGCGTGAGGAGCATTTGCGCAATGGAGTAAGAAACGCCTTGCACCCAGCCGATGCATTGACTGTGCGATGATGCTGCCTTTAGTTTCGTAAGATATTGATTGAATCAATGAAGGAGACTATTCAAATTGCTAGCGTACTGGCGCTAGTGAATGGGAAGCCAACAGGTCGATCAATTCTTCCTTGCCTGCTGGGTATTTGGCTGGTAATGCAACCCGATAGCCTGCTGCATACTTTCAGTTAATCATCCGGCACCGCGTTGAGCGGCTTGGAAAGAATGAAACCGCTTGTCTGGGCAGCAGTGACGAATCTTTTCGATGGAATTCGTGGCTACTTAATGAGTACACGCAGTATTTTGCTTTCGTGCGCTATTTTTCCCTTGTATTTTGACACTTGACTTTAGCTGCATCTAATCTCTTCATGACCATGCTCCAGACTTAACCAAACACGATTACCGAATCCAGGGTACCCATTAGTCTCATTTGCACCATCCCGCATAGACTGCAATTTAACTTGTGATTGGCGGTCTATGCATTTAATCTATGGTCCTAATACTGTCTATTTGCCACAGCCAAACGCTTCTCTAATACGGACTGAGAGGTATTGCATCGTACGGTCGCCCAATACGGGTTTCCGCTGCTTTTATGTATGCTGCTTCTTTATTGCGCTGAACCGGATTCATTCCGCGTGACCACTTGTTATGCTTAACATCTGATTTCGCATTGATCTATTCCATAGAATCTTCCTAGTTTGGCCATCTGCCAAAGCTGGGCGCGGTGTTAACTTGATCTTACGTGTACGGTAGACAAATCTGCTTCACAGTTGTCCGAACGTACGCCGTTTCTCCTCCGTGTTGGGCCGCACCAGTCGTCCGCGCATGACTTTCGTCTGACTGGACTCCCGCCCACCGGGACTGCAATGATCCCATTCGTCCTAAGTCTCATTCATATCACACAACCATATTTACAAGATGAGACGTTCCCAGATAGTGCATTGATACTGGACGCCAGTGGCGTAGCATGGGGTGCAGGGTGGTGAACAGTCCCGGGCGGCATGTGACAGAGGGCGGTATTTTAGCACCGCCCAGTCTCCGAAACCAAATATAAAGAGCAAAACATCCGGATAAGCTGGGAGTTGAAATTTTTAGGTTACATTGTGTTAGACCAAGATGGAAGCAGAAAACAGAGCTGTGTGGTAAAACGGTTCTTCGTGTAAACGGCAAGTTACACTGTACACCAAAAAGAGAGCTTAAGGTATTCGAAGTCACATGAACACATAAACGCGTTACCAAGCGGTAGTTACGGCAGGAGGCCAATAGCCGTGGTACACACACACGAATGCACACATTTCTCACTTGCTAACATCCTTAACGCAATCACTTACATCCTTAGTGCAGAAGCTATCATTCTTGGTACAGAAGCTTTCCTCTTTAACGCAAAGGCTATCATCCGATAATCATCCACGTATCATCCACATAGCACTGCGTGGACAGAGGCTACCAGCCAATAGAATTCGGTATAGCGTAGAGACTGAAAACAGTTACGCGCAGAATACTCACGCTTTCGGAGCTGGGTAGGAAAACTGTGAGAGTTGTGTGAGACCGCGTGGTCTAACTCAAATGGACGGCAATTGAGACTTTACTAAATGGAGCTCAGCCGGTGCACAGTGTGCCACGCGCCCTCACTGGACAATGGTGGTGTCTGAGACATCCATTGGAGCGCGCACAGTCCCTGAGGGAAGGGAGACGCGGGCGCTCAGAACACCGGGTATAAGCCTGAAGTGGAATCAAGCCCCTTTCGTAAGTGAGCAAAAGAGATATCTGAGATTAGGGAGCAATTGATGCGCGCAGGACAACAGCGAACAACGTTGGCTTGGCACTAAAAACGTGCTCTAAACAAGAGGCGCAGATAGCCTGTCTCGTTTCGGTGGGTATTCAGGCTAGTTCGGTCGGATAGGTGAAGACACAGTAGAAGCTACCGTTTGACCTCGAAACCAAGTTGTCCGTAGCATAAGGAAAGGAACGATCTCCGTCGCAGCAGAATGGATACCAATCACTACACGTAACTTCTTTATTTATGCGATGAAATAGCACTTTTGTGACGGATCCACAGGTCTAAGTTGAACGTGGGGTAGAAGGTAATCATGTTCCAAACAATTCGCCCCCATACGAACCACACAAATCAAATCTGATCGTGGTAGACAGGACAGCTCCTGGGTGGAATGATATAATCACCAATGGAGCGATGAAGGAGGCATGTGCTAGATGTTTTATTGCAGCCTTGCAATTTCCTTTCAAAGGATGTTAAACGGTGAATTATATTACTTTCCTCCTTGTTCCGCAAGTACGCAGACTTGTAATATTTCGTTGCGAAGGGATTACACTACAAGCAACTGGTCTCGAGAAATATGGGGGTATAGCGAGCCGGCAGTGACCCCCCAACCTTTGTATCGCCGTGGACCGGTCGGCGTTTGCTAATTGTAACCCGGCCCGCTGAGGGTGTTTGTTGAACGTTTACGTATTAGATTGTACTGAGTGTATGATTTTAATTTAGTTGTGAATGAACATGCCTTGAAAATGGTTGCGTCGGAGCACAAGGACTTCTTCCACCCACTAATGGTAATGAGAACACCAACGACCGAGCAACAGACAATGTTCACGCAACAAGCCAAACCGGCCACCAAGAGTCTGTCTGTGCAGCTCAGTCACAATATTCAAATTAGGGCATATGAAAGGCTATGCGGAAAGGCTGGCATTCGATCAGTCAATGTTGGGGGATCGATAAGTTGCCTCACGAAAGAACGAAATACACAAAGTAAAAGCGAATAAGCGTAAGCTTCAGTGTCCATACAAGCTAATCACAAATGGGGGTCAAAAGTGAGCGTATGCGAGGAACCGGAAGAGAGGGCGGGGTGAGTAGGGGTGAGGGGGGCAAAACTCACAAAACAACTGGGAGCGGTGGAGTATTCTTACCTCCGCTATAACAAAAATACAATCCAGTTACACCAACAAACAGACAAATTGATGTAATACGTTGGCTCATTAGAACGCCAAATTACAGACAACCATGAACATGTTCCTCTGCAACGAGACTGCTCGATCTGGGGGAAATAGGAGACAAAGACGCTTGATGTGTGCCACCTTGGTTCAGTTAATTTGATTGCTTTGTTTCAGCTACCGACACTGCAGAACACCCCGCTTCACACAGCCAGGTTGTCAGAAATGGCAATCTGCGCGTAATTCACTATGACTTTAATTGCAGAACACCGGCGAAGTTGTTTGTCACCAACGTACTATCAACGCCTCCGTCATTTGCAAACTCAGTAGTGGTACATAATGTGGGATAGATGAGTAATAATAATGCGATAATCGCACAGATTGTGAGTAAACAGTTTAGAAACTGACCTGCAAATCGTCGGAATCCATAATCTCTAAAAATGCATACCCACATTTCTATTGTCATAATCATTATCCACCAGATGAAAAAAATATCAAATACAGTGTTCTGTAGCTCGGCAATTGAAGTGAAAGGAATTTAGTTTTTCCATCACGTCCTGAAGAAGTGCAAGTATGCCAGCGTGTCCGCTATGTATTGCGTAGGAGCGCGAAATATCAACTTCACCTTGTGCGTTTTCAGAACGTTTGTAGAATCCTGTTCCTGCTGGTAGTCTGATTCATTATTCACATCCTCAGTTGCTAAAATTGATGTGGCTGGCAGGTCCCAGTTTATTTTTGTTGTGTGACTTGTTTGGAAATAAGAAGCAACCAGATGGTTATCAGGCAGTTTGCATCCAAACAATTCCTCTGATAGAGTATCCAAAGCAATTACCATTGTAGAAGGCACAATTTGTTCATATGTCTCAGGTCAAGTTTGTATTGTTCTCTCAGAATCTATTACTACAGTACAAGGAAAGCCCGGTTTAAAAAACAGAGATGGTTGAGTTCTGCACCTCCTTCCAGGTAGAAGTTATGTAGAACACGACGTCTAATAAATTTACTCGTTACATGAAATCAGTTCCGGACATATCTTTGTGGGATTCCATGGTCGTTAGAAGATGGAGAGGCTATTTTTCTCCTAAACTTCGCCTGAATGACACTCTGGTCGTACGGTTAAAATAACACAGTGGTGTTGGGCGACAGGAACTGCAATTTGATATTAAGTAGGTGGAATTAGGGAGTGCAACGGCTATGTCGAAATAAGGTATGATGCTGCGTTTTTCTGCATTTTGCTGTTAAATCTTCGGAAATAGCTGCAGTCATCCATGCCTTTTTATTATCCTTCTAAACTGCCGGTAGCTTTTATCTTGATAGTTCTATAATTCGTGAGTTGGCTGATTTCGAAATCACTGCAGCCGGTTCTCGCTACCCCAATGTGGTAGTGCACAGCATAACTGTGATACGCGTCTTGCTTCTTTTCCCACCTGCGCATTTGTGTCCTTTTACACAACGCCTTTATCCGACGTCATTTTGAATAGCAAAGCAGTTTCATGTGACGGAAATTGGGTGTTGCTTACCCGAAAACACCCAATTTCCATCTGCTTTGAATACGGTCCCAGTGATCGCAGTGACTAAGGTTCACTTTAATGTGAATCACAGTCCATTACATGGAGATAGCGCGTCGCAATCCAATCACACAACGTGTAGTCCAAAGTTGACCCTCTAGTTTCATGTGAATCAAGAATGTCTTCAGCTGTGTAGCTGGCACATATTTCGGGCAGTTTCTCTGCCCAGTCGGATGCGGCACACCTATCTGAGTTATCGCTTTCGTCCGATTGCTTACCAAACACATGGTCGCCTGTGCCAACTGGTTGACGATGTTCAATAGTTCAATAGTGTATGGTGGGATAAAAAGCAATAACTTTACAAGACCCACAGGATGGCAAATGGAAGAAAACAAAAGTTTCAGGTGTGACACAAAAATATCAGTAAGTTAGACACTGCAGTTTGTCATACCGTTATATAATGTGTATCATGTAAGTGCAAGTCCAATAGTCTTTCGAATGTCTCGATGTTTGGTGCGTTCACCACATGCGATGGCAGTGCGTTCCAGTGCGGACAGACACTAAGAGAGTAAAAAACCTTTCTACAATCTAAACGGGAATATTGAGTCACAAGTTTTAGTGCATGGCCTCGGCATCGTTTGTCGGCAGATAATGTTAACAGCGACTTACATGGATGGTCCTCTTCTCTTAGTATCCGGTAAGTGAGGATCAGATCACCGCGAAGTCGTCGGTATTCTAAAGAGTACAGACCGATCGAACGAAGGCGCAGTTCATAACTAAGGCCCGATAGACCACGTGTTGCCTTAGTGGCTCTTCTTTGTGGTTGCTCCAGGAGACGAATGTCCCGTTTTAACCACGGACGCCATGCCTGCACCGCATACTCGAGGTGGGGACGAATGTAGGCGTTAATCAATAATGGCACGAGTTGCCGCTCGAAGGTACCGAGCGCTCGCCTCAAAAGCCTCAAGTTTAAGTTCGCTATGTTAGCTGCCTTTGAACATTGGAGCGAATTACCCAGACCTTCTTGCACGATGACCCCTAAGTCTCTTTCGTTGCTCACCTGTTTTATAACGCGCTGCCCCAGGTGATATGTGTTGCTGCAGTTACTGCGCAGCGACAACAGGTGACACTTTTCGGGGTTCAGGGGTAGTTGGTTGTTTACTGCCCATTCGTGAATCCGGTTCAGGTCATCCTGCAGATAGACAGGGTCAGATGTTGACTGAATAGCTCGCCACATCTCAGCATCGTCGGCGAATATTTGCATAGGTGATTGAATGTTGGCAGGGAGGTCGTTGATATAGACTAAAAAGAGTAACGGGCCGAGAACTGATCCTTGCGGTACGCCGCTAGGGACGCATAGGCTATCGGAGTGGGTGTTGGCGATCCTTACCTCGATTCTTCTGTCGTATAAGTAACTTTCCAACCATTCAATTTCTGGATCCAAAATCTCGTTTGAGAGCCAGGTTTCAGTTAATGCTATGATGTCCCAAGTTGCTGCTTCATGCCGATGGCGCAATTCCGGCAACTTGGAGTAAAGCCCTTGGGCGTTTGTGTAGCAGCATTGCATTTGTTGCCGCATTAGGAGGTGGGTTCGCTGTGTTTGACCGGCACTGTTTGTGCCGGTCTGCCCACGTTTTTTGACACGAGTGTTTGCACGCTTGGCTGGTCTATGGTCGGAAAAGCCAGGTCTGACTCAACTGTACCAGTGGTCTGTACTGCTTGCAGGAATGGTCTCAGTCGTACTTCTGGTGGTCCTAGCCTTCTGCTGTGGTACCACACGTTAATTGCCATTGATGCCATCTCCGGCGTAGCCAAGGTAACTTTCAAAATTTTCGGCCCGCTCCCTTGATAGTTTGGGGAGGAAGCTAAGCGGCTGACGTCGAATGCCACAACATTCTGTGTGTTTTATAATTCTTTTGCGAAGTGTAATGCTCGTTCTTGAATCACGTGTCCAGCAAATGCATTTTCCCTTCAATGCTGACTGGCACTATTTCCAGCAAGGTGCGTTCACGTCTTCGTTACCCATTGTTCTATCATTCTTTATTTTCAGTCGGTGTGTGGTTCACAAAGTCATTCAAAAACGTCCTTCCTCTTTTATGTTACATGGATTTACGTTCTGCCAACTCTGAAATTTTGCGCCTATGTTAGCGAACTGTTCCTTCTTAATATCGTCGAATCACTGATACCATTTAGTTAAGTGTGAATGCCGTTGGCTTTGCTGAAATGGAACTAGTCATTTTGTCCTACGTTAGAACGTTCAAAAAAAAACTATAAAACGGACATGAATATTCAGTAAGGACGTACGTCAGCAGTACCCGCCCAGTTCTGACAATCAACTGGTTCCACAGTAAACAAATACACACAGAAAGTAATAGCCACAGTACTTGCGACTGTATAACGGTATCACAAATCGCAGAGTGCGCGAGGGGAGTACCACTGCTCTGTTATTTTGTAACATGGCTCTATCACATTCGTTCATTGCACAGCCCATAGCAGCGTACATGCATTGGTTACATTGGGTGAAACCCCCCCCCCCGGGGGGGGAGGTGAGTGATGCGTCACTCAACAATTCTGGTGTGGCTTCTCCATGTCGTAGGTTGTCTACCGCGTCTGTCCAGAAACCGCGAAGAAAGCGCGACACAGAAGACGATAACCGGGCATACGCAGTACGTGTCCAAGACACTGTAGCTGACGCAGCGGGACGAGCTCCTCCAGCGAATGGCTGCCTCCACCCAAGCCACGCCTTCTAACTTACACATTGCTTAGGTGGTGCAGCAGCCACACACGGGCAATCGACTGCAAACAACCGTGCTCAAAGACAGAGAGACGGCGCAGGTCGGCGATACGAACAGGCGAAGTCTCGCAACCGTACAACAGTACAGCGCGAACAGTCGCACAATAAACCGTCCCTTTGATGGATATAAAGATGTCATGGCGGCGCCACAAGTGCTTCAGCTTAGAGAAAGCGAGGCGACCTCTTGAGATACGCAACGAAACCTGGTCTGCAATAGCTCCATTGGCTGTGATGCAGCTACCCAGGTAGGCAAAACTCTCCGTAACCTTCAGTCCCTCACTACCAAGGGTGAGTGCAGGTAAAGGCGTCTGAAAGTCTTAGGAAAGAGTTTTGCACTTGAATGGGAAGAAGTCATCTCATATGTTGACGCTTCAATCGCAAGTTGGACTGCCTGTGGACCGTCACCCAGCAAGACGATAACATCAGTGTAGTCCAACAGCTCGGTTACCTGGAAGGAGCTCAACGTCAGCGCGTTTAACGAATAATGCAGAGCATTGTTTAGGACTTCCTCAATGGCAAGGTTATTAAGATACTTGCACCTACATTGGTCCGGAATATCCCGGCTGAAAGCTTCCGCCAGGAAGTACGTATATTGGCCTTTTAATTGACAACGCTATCCATGATTGTGTCGCCCCATGCAGCAAATGTGCATCAGCAGCAAAACTTTCAAGCAAATTGATCCAACCCTGGATGCCAGTCTCTAAGCCATGGGAGAGAATTCACCTTGATTTCCCTGGTCCCGTTCAAGGCCAGTTCTTTTGAATTTTGATTGATGCGTACACCAAGTGGCCGGACATACAACTGATGAACACAACTACGACAGCGGCCACGGTACGAAAATTACAACAGTTATTTGCACAGTTCTGTTCACCAAACACCTCGGTTTCCGATAACAGTTCGCAATTTATCTCCGACGATGTTGGTGCTTTTTGCCAGTGTAATTGTATCAAGCACTGCCGATCGCCTCCGGGGCATCCCCAGCCCAACGGGTAAGCAGAATGATTCGTGGATACCATCAAATGTTTACTTCTAAAGCTGCGGGAGGAAGGACCCACAGTGGATAGCATACACCTGTTCCTGTTAAGTAATATGGCCCACGCAAAACCCCGATCTACCAGGCGGCAGATACCCAGCGGAAGCCATGTTCGGGCGTGAGACATGTCCTCCATTTAGTGCAGTACTCTCTAAGCTTACGCAACGGCTACTGGCGTCAAGAGTGAACAGACGTTTTCTACTAGGGGAGCCGGTGTACGCGTTGGATGCATGGCCAAACCACCAAACCTGTCAACCTGTGGTGGCACGATGAAGAAAATGATCTGTGCTGTACATGGTGTCTGTTGGAACGTTGTCTGTCATACGGCACGTTTCTCAGTGACACAAACGACAGATCGAACAAACAATCACTTCTACTTTCGAGTTTCCGTTTGATATATCGCTGGACACCTTTGAACTACCAAAAATTGTGGGGCGTATTGAACCAAGAGACGTGCGCAGAACAATGCGACGGAGTCACTGGGAGAAGTACGCGGCCTACTAAACCTATGTAATGTTTACAGGTGAACCCAGCGCTTCATTCGTATGAGTCTGAAGAACGTGTTTTCAAGGAGGGAGATGCTACAATAGACAATGTGGTGCCTTAAAATTGCAATGTCGTTCCATACACCGGACCGTGAACTTCACTCTTACACAATGGTCCATTGTGGTTCATGTTGTGTATTCTGTCAGCATTCTTGACGGCTAGTCTAAACAGACATGTGCACACAACCCCAGACACACACACACACACACACAAGGCGTCTAATTCTCTGCTTCCCCATTGTTTCATCCTTCTCTTCGCGGCACCTTAATGTACTCACCCAGTTAGACATTGATCAGATTACAGCAGTTCGTTTATCAGAATGACCTTTTAACTTGCGTCGCGGCTTACGAATCTACGCCATGGAATTCCATCCTCCTACAGTTTACTGGTCTGATCCGACCTTACGTCCTACAGAAAGTGCATGGGCCCAGTGGAAAACCTCGTTTACAAAACCATCTTGACCTACTACCTGCGGCTTCTAACTATACTGAAGGCCAGAAGCTGAAGCTTCTCAGGCACCTACTCGGTGATGAGGGGCAACGTCAATTTGATGCTTTGGATCTCCAGTCACAAGATATCTTAACAAAAGCACTGGAGGTGCTGGACAAGTCATGGGGACAGCGTGCAAACCTCTTAAATAACTAAATAAATAAACAAAAGTTTTATTCCTCAGCAGTGCGAGGCAGAGACCAATTGGGTGGTCTTATCAACATGTACAACGTGATCGCATAATATAGTTAATTGTTCGTCTTTTGATCAAAGGTTCCCATAAGGGTTTTGAAATGATTAGCAGTCACTAGGCCAGTCACAATTTGATGGAAAATCTTGGCGAGTGACGACGATGGTACAGAGACATCAGCTTGGAAGGCGTAGTGCATCAACGAACCAGTGCGTCAAAGGAGAAAACTGAATTGGTTAAACGGATTAATAGGAATAAGATCGTTCTCAAATATATACTCAAGATTGCAATTACATGTAGGTAATCTTATATTATTGAAACGAATAGAGGATATGGTGACTTTCATACGTATCCAGGACCTTTCTCATACAAATCAACTAGAGTCAACGTTTGGCTTAGTGTTGACCAGATGTTTGCAACAGTCAGGTGAATATTAATCATGCGTCTGAATTTTGCATAGGTAGTGCAGTTTCTAACACTCGATAGAAATTTGTTTCATATTGACGCATATTTTACAGAGAAAAATTTTGAGCGGAGCATTGTGCGAGATTTTGGTATTTTCACTGTGCGCTCGCTTTTTCTTAGTTCATAGCGCATACGAGTTTGAAACTCGAGTTGTGGCTGAGCAGTGAAGGTTAATGCGAATAGTAAGCGGTATAGAAGGCACAGATTAAGTTTGAGTCTGCGTAGCCATAGCGGCTCCAGATTTAGCGCCTCGCAACGCTCACGGTATGTCATAGTATTAGGCATGTTCAGAAACCTTTTTGTGAATGATCGTTGAATGTTTTCTAGTGCTATAATATCCACTTTTCTCAGATTACTATGCACTATCGTACAGTACTCAAGTTTCGGTCTAACACATATTCTAAAGGCTTGAAGCCCGGAATCCCTCAAAATAAGAGTTCGACTTATATAGGCGATCACTTTTCTGGCAGAAGCCTGCAAGAATATAACATACTCTAAAAAGTTAAATGAGGCAGAATATCTTAGACCAAGGTCTTGGACTGCGCCACACACAGGAATAGGGGTATCGTTTAAGGTAAGGATGTTCACAAAAGGGCCACAACCGTAGTACAATAGATTACTCTTGTCCGTGGCAAAGTACAGCTTTCAGGAGTTACTCCAGAGCTCCAATGCGGACAAGTCAGGCTGAATATAGGCTAAGTTAGGACTACGTTGCCCAGGGGTGGAACAATACACAATTTTAACATCATCTGCGAAAAGGTACGGCTTTCCATGCGAGATTTCGTCGAGGAGATCGTTGAAATAGATTAAGAATAAAAGCGGGCCTAGCAAGCTAGCTTGAATCACTCCACTAGAAATTGTAGTGGCTACAGATGTATAGTTACCGATTTTGACTACTTGCTTTCTACCCTCGAGGTAGGAAGACAACCAACCTAGAAGCGAATTAGTGATACCATAGGACATAAGCTTCAGCAGCAATAAATTGTGTGGGACACGGTCAAAATCCTTTTGGATTTCAAGAAATATTACGATGATAGCACTTCCGGCGTCTCTTGCTCTAGTCACATAATCAAGGTAATCTAACTGGCAGGTAGTGCACGAACTACCTTTCAAAAAACCTTGTTGATGTTTACTGAGAAGGCTCATAGAACTCAAATATGCTATTATGCGTTCTTTAATTATCCTCTTCATGATTCTGGAAATAATAGATGTGCGGTGGATTGGGCGGTAATTTTTTACATCTTGCATAGATCCGCTTTTGTGCCTTGGTATTATAGTTGATTGTTTCCAGTGTATAGGATACTCCCCATTGAGCATGGAAAGTGTAAATACATTAAGCGAAAACAGGGGGATGTCTGGACCTCCGTGCTTTACCAGTATTGCAGGGATGTTGTCAGGGCCTGGTGAGCATGATGGCCGAACTAATCTGAGTTGGCGACATATGTCACTAAGTGTAAATTCAACAGTTTGGAGTGTATTACTCCCTCTGTGTATCAGCTTGAGCTGAGGATCATCTTTCGCATTAGCGCCATAAGTAGACATAAAGTAGTCATTGAAGATCGAACATATGATTGCACCGTCGGTTATGGCAGTTCCATCAGAGTTTACAATGGTGTTTATACAACTTGATCTTCTATTCTGCCTATGGTCCAAAAGTTTTGAGATGCAGCCTACCACATTTGCGCCCTTCAGTGCCAATACCTCCTCAGAGCATAGCATTTTGTGGTGGTCTTGGTATAACGCTGTAAGCAATCTGGTAAGCAATCTGGTAAGCAATCTGTAAGCAAT